>PVIY010009053.1:0-74240 GCA_004026745.1 Myrmecophaga tridactyla
TGGGATTATTTTCCATCTCCCACAATGAAATAGTTCTGTATTCAAAACATCCTTGATTTCTTTTCCTATAAATGATTTCTTCTAATGTAGCTCTTAAACTCCACAGTTCTGGGCTAATTATATTTTTATTTCTGAGAATAACTTTATGCCCTTGTAGATGCCTAGTTCAGAGTAATCTGTAACCGCCATCTTCACATTTCTGACAAAAACAATATCATTTGCAACAAAACAATATCATTTGCCTCAAAAATGCTACTATACATTTTGTTACTGTAACTAGAATGTAATTCCTAGGGCTATAAGAAAACCATGAAAATAGAGTCATTGATTACTAAAATGCATAGTAATAAACTAATACAGATTGCATCCTGATAAATTTCATAACAGTGAGTTTAAAATGAAAGTTAAAATATTACCTTAAAATAAAACACCTGTACCTAAAATGATTTACTTGATTTTTGTTCCTGATTTTTTAAATATATTTTAAGATATAACTGAATGCTCTCATACTTTTAATATAAAGGAAATAGTGCTGGCTGTATGATTTCTTTTTGTGGTGATTGTGAAGTTCTGGCAAAGTAGCTGATGAAGGCAGCACAATATTTTGCATGTGATTATTCCCATGGCTTATATGATGGGAGTGGTTGAGATTGGAAAGTTTATGTTGCTTATATGTTTCCATAATTAAAAAAGAAGAGAGAAACTATATAGACAGTAAAATTTGAGTGTATTACATGATCCCAGACTGAATATAAGGGAAAAAATAGTGCAAATCCTATTCATAGTAAAATCATTAATGAATTTAGATTATTTATTCTGGGAATCTTAATACTTTAAGGTTCATAGGGTTTTAAAGTTCTTGGAAGATTATCTAAACTTGAGATGATGAGATATGTTATGTTCTTTCCTTTGTACAGTAATAAAATATATACATTTAAAAACAAATGAATACATTTTTATTTGAATATATATTTTCATCGCAAACAACTATAATTATATACTACACTGATGCTCACATCTTTAGAGAATGGTGGTTGATTACAAATCCTTTTAGAGATGCAGTTTGGTAGAAACATTTTACCCCAGAATCCTTACCCCAGCATATCAAAATCCACAAAAGAGAATCCTCTGGGAAAAGTTATGTAGGTTGGTTTTTAGATTTTAATAGGAATTGAAATATATCTTTGTGATTTATGCATTTTTATGGCAAAGATTGTGTTAAAGAAGGCATGTGTTGATTATATGTATCTTTACTGTCATTGGAAATAATGAGGGTGTGTTTGGATTATAGGACTGATGACAGTGTGAACTGCATTAAAGGAGAGTACCCCATGAAATGGTACTTTTTTCTAGAGTGATAAGGAACCTATTTGCACTGGAATTTGCTGAAGGTGCATTAGTAAGTCTTGATTTACATGCATTTTTGCCCAGTTTGGGGTCTGCCTTAAAAGAAAGAATATTTTAACCAGAAAGGAACTGTCCTTGTTTACTTTCTAATGATTGGATTTGACTGCAGGCATTTAGGCCCAAGCCATTTGAGGTCAGATTAGGTTATAGTGGACATATACATTCTCTAGATTCATAATTCATTTGTACTTTTCACAGGGAAACTTTCCTAAAATCATTCAAGGAGTAAATTCAAGCAGTTAGATCAGTAGGAAGCACAGGAAAATAAAGTAATACGTGGACAATGACAAATTTTATTAGTGACCTGAAGGAAAGGAAATCCGTGTTTAAACCTGGCTCAACATCTTAATCATGTTCTGTTTGGAGTCATGGACAAGGCAGGAGATAAGCAATATTGTTCTCAGTAAGTGGATATTGATGTAAGTATAGTTTATGCTGGACAGCAAACCTCAGGTGAGACAGATAGTGATGTTTGGTACTGGAGTCAGTCACGTGAAGGTTCTCACATGGAGGGAAACCTGGACAAGGGTGGGGCTTGAAGTCAGAAACCTTTGGGCCAGGAAAGTGGACCTGCCCAAGCACTTGGAGAGGGTGGAGCTGAGAGCAGTGTGGTCTCCCCAGTGTTCCCCAGGGTTGCATTCAGAGAGAGGTGGGCTTCTGTGTAGGCCTTTGGAAAGGGTTTGACTATTGCTTACTAAAGACTGAAAATAAATGACTCTTAGACTTTAAAATCTAATGAGGTTTGCCCTGCAGGCTTTCAAAACTTTTTGGGTCTGGTGACTCCTGTTTTCTTCCTTATTTCTCCTTATGTTATTGGGAATATGTATCCTATTGTTGTCCCTCCTTTGTATGTTAGCAGCAAATAACTTATTCTGAATTTTACAGGGGGGTTTTGGATTTGGGAATTTTGGGGGTCTGTATTTTAACCTAACATAGTTAATAGTGACCATGGTCAAACGACAGATAAGGGGTCTGAGGCCAAATTGGGGATGCAACAAGCCCTATCAAGTTGGTAATGCATGTAATTGAAAGTTTAAAGCCCCAAACTTTACAGTTTGATGAAGTGCAAAGTCAGCAAGGAGGTGGAACAAAAGAGTTTAGGCAAAGGCTTTATTTCAGAAAAAAACCCCACCAGACTGCATTTCAAGAGAAAGAGAAAACAGTTGCCCTGAGGTGGTGGTGGTGTGGTAGTGTTTTTAAGGCTTAGCATTAAGGAGTTGGGGAGCAAGATTAAATAAAGCAAGTTCATAATGGCTAGCTTTTGGAAATAAGGGGCTAAGTTTGGAGTTGGCAGCTTTCCATTGGTAAAGTTTAAAATTGAAACATTGGATTAGTCATACAGGGTTATAAATGCTGGAAGGTATATAATAAATAAGGGGAGTTTACACAAGAATGCATTTGCTGGAAAGTGGAAGCTGAATAATGAGAAGTTACTTCATGAAGGCAGCTGATTGAGGGTGAAGGGGATACTGTGCTTTGCCAGTTTGGGCAAAGAAAAATTTTCCAAAATATTTGCCAGTGGTGGTTTAAATCCTGGGGGAAAGAGTCCTGTCCTCCAGGCCTAACATTTGATGCTTAGAATTATCCAATAGCCCCAACACAGAATAATCCCAAAGTTGTCAGGGTGGACAGAACTGAAATTTTGAAGCAAACCGTAAGGGTAGTGATATACAAATGCCTATGGGAAATGGTTCAAATATAAAGTCCAGAATATAAACAAAAGCAACTTTTATGCTTGTGCAACAGGCTGACCCACTATTCTTGTCATGCCTTTTCCAATGTGTATGGAGGAACCTGATAAGGAGTTAAGTGCATGGTACTCCTTTTTATAGAATACTACTCCTGGTGAAAGTTGTAGTACATAGTCCTCTCTTTTCGCTCCAGTCAGGGATGGAAAAGTCTAAGCCATATTGGCTTCTTGTCTTGGTTCAGGAAACCACTCTGCTTATCTCTCTAGATGGGAAGTAGGGCTCCAGGACCTTGGGACCATGGTTTTACATACCCAAATGTGGTATGTGACTGATGATAGTGCTGACAATTCCTCCAGTTTAATCACACCACAAGCAGGGCTTTGGTGGTATTGTGGAAAGAGCATCATCTGATCAGTTTACCAAAGAATTGGAAAAGGACATATGCTCTGGTTCAATTGGTCATCCCATTCGCCCTGGCATTTGAAAAAGAGGAGGATCAAGTTAATTTAGACAATGCAGGTGCCAAGGGAAATTCCAGATAAGTTAAAGCTAAAACCAAGTACCTTCAGGATTTGAACACACCAAGGATGCAGTTGAAGGAATAGCAGAACAATGGGATGCTATTAGCCAAATGACCTGGCAGAATAAGATGGCCCTAGATATGATGTTAGATGAAAAGGGAGGTGTTTGCATTACAGTTGGGGGCAGTTGTTATATACTTATCCTCATTAATACAGTCCTGAGTGGAACAGTCACCAAAGCTTTACAAAGTCTGAGGGCCTTATTTGAAGAATTGGTGAAATATTCAGGCATTGATGACCATCTCATGAGATGGTTAGAGAACTGGTTTGGGGAATAAAAAGGGGTGACACTGTCCATGCTTACTTCTTTAACCATCACAGCTCACAATACTTAGATGCTGCATTATTTCAGGTGCCCAAGGGTTAGTTCAAATTCTCATCAAAAATCTCCTTGAAAAAGAATATCCCTATGATGAAAACTGTGAAAAGGCTCTTATTATGTTTAAAGAGAGACTAAAATGTGAAAACTAAATGTTTGGAAAAAAGAGGGGATTTGTAAGACTCAAACTAAGTTTAGCTGTCACTAAGGATGACAGCAGGCATGGAAAGGGGTGGGCCTCTGACAAAAGCTTAGATCTGGTGCCAAATCCTTAACAGCCAGGGTCATTAAAAATGTGAAACATAAAGAAAGGGGGAACCTTCAGTGGGAAGTTCAAATTAGTTAGACTATCTGGATATGCTATAATTTCTGGAATATCCAATCAGCAGAGAAACAGAGGAGGGGCCTGCATGATAAGCTTAGGATGTAAGTATCTGTGGCATTCTTTTGTTTGGCATGCTGGTCACCATTTTTTGGGTGGGTGCCTGTTCTTGCAAGACCATGAATTAATTCTTTTCTTCTCCACAATCGGGTGAGCACTTATTCTTTTTCAAGTATAACAATTCCATAGTAGTCTGCTATTTTTTCTCAAAAGATACCATGCCTTTAGGAAATATGAATATTCATAAATTTCAATTAGAAGGTATATGAAATAAATAGTCTATCCAATCAGTCATCAAATAGAAAATCTTACCCTGTTTCCTAATTTTGCCATTTTTCCTTGATCATTCTCAAATCTTTCCCTCCATCGAGAAAACACATAGTATATTGAAAGAAAATGTTCATATATGCTGACTCTCAGATTGCATATTTTGTATTAACATCTTTGTTTATGCAATTTTTATAATTTACATAGAATATTTTTGTCTTGTATTTTGAAGACACTGAGAAATAATGCTAAATATCCTTCAGATTATCTTGGATGAATATTTTAGGGCTTGCTTTTCCATTTGCTGCATTCTCCTCCCATACCAATCCTAAGAAATTCCTTGGTTGAATTTATATCATATAAAAAGACATAAACTGATGTCTTTTTGCAGGAAAAAGGAAAATTTAAGGCACAGAAGAAGATATGGTTGTACACAGAGAAATAAGAAGATTGTCAGACAGTGCTTGGTATGGAGTGCTGTAAATCAGGCTTTTTCAAGTATTTTGTGATGTCCAATCCAAAAAACCTCTGCTTTTTTCCCCCATTAGCCCTGTCCCCTCTGTGTCAGGGCAAAAACTAGTAAATTCAGCTTTTATTCAAGATTTATCTGAGCTGGGGACCTATTTTTAGTCTTCAGAATTTGTTAATTAATTCCACTATTACAGCTTGCTTGAGCTCAGCCCCTCACTGTTAGTAGTCTCTTTCCTTTCACCTCTGGGATCCATCCTGTGGGGGATGGGTGCTGGCCTCCATGGCTTGGGGGGCTCACAGTTCTGGGTAGGATCACAGCTCATTCAACTTATCCAGACTGGTGTACACTGTGTGTCCAGTCACTGGTGTCCATTGATTTGATTTTGATGTGAGATTTTGCATGTTTATTCATCTTTAGTTAGTTGTTACCAATATTAACAAAACTGATATTTTATTTACTTGTAAGACTATGCATAAGATAAAAAATTTATACTGACTTGTCTCAGTTGTGAGTAACCATTTTAAATGCAGAGATGCAAAAGCAAAACCTAAGATAATGCAACAAGTTTTCTTGAGCTCAATGAAAGAAGTTCCTTAGCCAAGAAGATAAGAAGAAACTTACTAAATCAGCTCTTTTCAAAATATCTTCTGGAAAATTTCCTTTGACAACAAAATTATTTGCTATGTAAGAAATAACTCAGATTCAGAATCACAGAAGAAAAAACTTTCGTGCTATTATATCCTGGGCTAAAGCCCTTTTAAAAAAAATCCAATATACTTTTCCTGAAGTCTATGCCTTGAAATTGTCCTTAAGTGCCATCTGCTGCTTTAGATCTGAACTATAGGACATGTCTGTGTTGCTACCTGGGATAAGCATAGATAAAACACCAAATATCTGCAAAAAATCAGGACTTTTTTCAGAAGGATGCATCTTTGTGGGGGTGGGGGAAGGTATGAGATATGTATGAAGTCCTATTAAGGGTATTCTCTGAAGTATCACCTTTTTGGAAGGTAGGGTCTGAAAGAAGATGGGGATATGTTTCTGTTGCAGCTAATGTCTCTTCCTCTTGTAATTGAAACACATGCCAACAACACAGATGGAAGGTCAGCAGATGGCAGCCTTGATGCCCCTGATATTAATGTTGGTTACATTTTTTATCTGAGATAAATAATGGGAGTTTCCTTTTTCAGTCTGACTTTGGATTTCACACTGATCTTTCTATTGAAATACTTACTGACATGCAAAGCACTTCTTTGTCACTATAACTCTCCAGCATTCCCACTCTGGAAAATAACTAACATTTGGAGACTTCTTTAATGGGTAACAAGGAAGCCATAAAGAAATGCATGTTCCTACTTTGGGGAAGCTTTCATTGTAGATGGGAGTGAAGACAAAAGTAACTGGGAAAGGGCACAATAAAGCCTTGTGGATTCAGAAGTACATGTCACAGCATCAGATCCTCAGGGGCTTGTGTGCAAGAAGAAAAACTGACTTTTGTTGTATTAACCAAAACTGTATATTTTGAAAGGCTCTCATTAGCCTGCCAAACTAAGAGAGTGTGGATGGGAGCTGGAGGACAAAGGATGGGAAGCAGACAGACATACAGGAACCTCTTGTGGGCTGGGCCAGGCACATTCCACCTGGTAATGTTCTCTTAGCTTTCAAAGTCTAGGACACGATGTCCACCGCTGCTTTCAGGGTGGGGGTGCCAGGACGAAGGAGCCTTTGTCATGGATGCCAAACACATATTCCCATTGGTGGGGTGGGGGACTGGGGTGATGTTTGGATGAAATTGACAGCTTAAAGGTATTAAGTTTTCAAATCCATGAACATGAAATCTTCTTCCTTTTATTTAGCTCTTCTTTGATTTCTTTACACAATGTTTTATAATTTTCTTTGTACAAATTCTTTGCATCCTGGATAAATATTTGATTCTTTTAGTTGCTATTGAAAACGAATTGATAAATGTATTCTATTGCACTACATATGATTATGTGGTGTCAACATATCAAACCTGATTAAGTCAGTGCCCCATGGATGGATGTTTAAGCTGTTTCAATTTTCAGTGCTGTCATTTTGCCATTACAAACATCAATCTAATAAATATCCTCTATTTCACAAAATATACAAAACTTAAACTCAAATCAAAGAACTAAATGTAAGCACCATTACTCCTCTGAATATAAATAATAATAATAACAATAATAATAATAATATACTGTGGAACATAATCATTATTTTGATATCTATCTGCTAGGCTTATGAAAAACAAATCTATGGGGTAGAACAATGACTCAATTTCAAGGTTGTAGCTTGTGTGGTTTTTACCCAGTGCAGTAAAATGCCCACTTTTGAAATGAAAATGATTTATGTTGTTCATTTCTTTAGATATTGTGAGGAGGAGCCTCATCAAGGATACCTGAGGTCAACCCAGACTAAAAGGAAAATGTAGAAAGACAGCTTTAAGGAATGCAATTAATTCTTATCAGAGTACTGATTAATCAATTTATCAACAAAGAGTGTATATATTTGTTTAGAATCCATTCTGAGAGGATAGCACTTAGGTGACTGAGGAAGTTCATGAGATATAGCCAGACTGTGTTTATGAATATAAACAGATGATATCAAAGCATGTTAGAAATAAGGTGTCATGATTTGTGTGTCTCCAAGTACACATTACAGAAGAGTTTCTTAGTTTTTAAATATAATTCATTTAATATTTATGGAGCACTTACTATATCCTTAGGTCATACAAGGATGAATAAGATAGGTAAGGGAGATAGATAGAGAAACAATAGTTATAATAAACATGTTAAATACTCCATAGAAAGATGTATAATGCATAAAGAATAATTAGCTGAGAGTGGAGTGAAAGGTGATGTGTAACCTGAGCACTAAAGGAAGAATAAGAGCAATATGTGCATGGCAAGTGGAGGGCAAAACATCAGCAAAGACATTGAGGTGTCAGAGCAAATTGGGAGAAGGAGACATGGCCCAGAGTGGATGGAGTATATGTTCAGGAGAGTGATGAAAATTGAATCTGAAAAGACAAAGTCTTATATGCTTGCTAATGGATATTGGATTTAATCATGTAAGCAATGGGAAACATTGATGGACTTCAAGGCAATGAATGACTGACCATATTTGCATTTTTGAAGTAAATAATAATTATAACTTGCATTTATTAAGGGCCTATGATAAGGTGAACACTGTGCCTTATTGCATTGAACAGAAAGCTCACTTAAATTAATTTCTGGAGTTTAAGAAGAGCTAAATGAATGAGAATTGAGGCCAGCAAGGAAGTTTTCATTAAAAATGGACATTACCAAGTGAGTAAAATTTGGAGAGGGAGGCAAAGAAGGTAGGTTCATCAGGTAATGTGAAAAATAAGAGAGATGCCCTTGTGTTGGGAATTAGTTATATTTATGAGACTGTGAGGAGACCCCCAATATAACTGAGGTTATGTTGTTGCTCAGTAGACAAATGCACTAGATAAATGGTATCAAGAATTTAGGAGCCTGGGCAAGTATTGTGGAAGGTCTAAAAGGTCAGGTGGAAGGCTTTAGACCTGATTTCCAGGCAACATAAGACAGAGGTGATTTCTGAGTGATTCAAGCATAGGAAGAAAGGTAAGTATTTCTAACTCCAAAGTGCAGAATAAACTGAGGCATGAAGGCTGGGCTGACACATGGGGTAACAAATGAAGCATGTAAGATGCTGTAGTAATCCTCACAGGAGCTTGCTTCTACCTGAAGATGTGGATATAGGAAACCAGAGGAAAGAACTGGTAAATTGAGAAGTAGATTGTGTAAATATGGGAAGTGGGGGAGAGAGGTGAGTTAGAGATGACTTAAACATTTCAGGTCTTAGGGATGAGGAACATGATGCTGTTGTAAGACTTAGGGGTGCCAGACTTGGTGTCAAGCCAAACATCCAGAAGACAGTGATTCACTAACTGCAGATCTAACTCCTGTCAAAATCCCTGGGGTAAAGAAGGAAAGGGAAGTATCTGAGTCTCACACTCTCCTTCATATCTTGGTCTCTCATTTCCAGAGTTGGTGGGACTAAAACATTCTTATTAATGAGGTTTCCTCTAATGTTTTCTGCTGCTTATGAGGAAAACATAATAAATGAATCTGAACAAGCATTTTCATTGACCATGGGCCTTGTTGCCATTTATCTAATGCACTGTAATGGCTAGCCCTTTCTCCTCTGTATGAGATGTTGTCACTTCTCCATCCTTTCCTTGGCATAGACCTGGCTTTCAGCTCTGGCTCCACTCCCCATGAGGTATGTTTCTTTGGGCAAGTTACTTAACCTCTCAGCTTTGATTTCCTTGTCTATACATTGTTTGCCTTCAAGAAGAAGAATAAAATGAAGGGATAATTGTAAAATGTTTACTACAGCTCTGCACATAAAGATGCTGAATAAAAGACAGTACATGTGAGGTTATGTGGTTGTTTTGATAACTATGAAAATGTTGATCATCAGGTAAGCATATACTTCAATTACCTTCAGGCCATTATCTTATTAACAGTCTTCTTGGAGGGTTATGATAACCCACTAATTTCCTTCCTCTGACCCAATAAGCAATCTCCATTGTGCTTCCTTTCCCCCCTTAGGTTGCCTTTTGTTGTCCATCTTCTAAGCCTATTCAATTCAAATTCATTTCTAGTTTCTATCCAACAAACAATTCTTTCAGCAGATTTTTGTCTTGTATAAAATTTTTTATCACAAAAGAAATGTGGGGTATATAATCTACTTTTAAACTGGGAGCCAAATGGAAGAGGAAAAATGAAGCAAAAAGGACTTTTTAAAGTGATTTTTTTAAAACCAGGAAAATTGAGGTTTTTTCTATCACACTTCACAAATGTGATCTTTAATCACACAAATTTGTATGACGTGAGAGTAAGACTGCCTTTTTCCATCTACTTAGATATATCATGAGCGACATAGACATATGGTTAAGAGCCAAATAAATAATTCGGTTCTAGGAATGTTGAATGACAAAATGTTTGTAATCAACTCCAACTTTTAACACAGGAACAAAGAAACCTGTTCATGCACATGCACTATGGTGAAACTTTTATTCAATAGTGAGCTATGTTCTGATGAACTTCTACATGTCTACTTCACTTTCAGAGGTGAAAGCTTTCTCAAAAAGTTTGTAAAAATACAGGAGACTTTAAGTTTGATTGAAACTATAGGGCATGAGACAAAACAGAAACTAATGTGGTTCAAGTAAAGAAAATAACAGAGACTCTTTAAAATTAGAGAAATACCAATGATATTTGCATCACTGAGGGATAAGTGAAGGAAACAGCAGGACAGATAACTCAACTTGATAATCTTTTAAGGTAAAAGCTTGATGAGAAAATGTCATGATAGGGAGAAATATTAGCAATTAATATGGATGTTTTTAGTAATGAAATCTTTAATAATAAATGATTTGGAATCAAATGACCTAGTTTTAATTGTGGGTACAGTTCTGTTTTAGTTTGTTAAAGCTGCTGAAATGTGATACACAAGTAATGGGATAGTTTTAATTAAGGGAAATTATTACGTTGTAAGTTACAGTTCTAATGCCATGAATATGTCTAAATCGAGGCACCAAAAAGAGGCTATTTTCACTGAAGACAGGATGATACCATCCAGAACAACTCTGTTGGTTAGGAAGGCATGTAGCTGGCACCTACTGGGGTGTCTGGCTTCTGGACATCTCTTTCAGCTGGGAAAGCACCTGGTGATGTCTGGTATCTTTCTCTCATCATTTAAGAAGGCTTCCCTGGGGGGCATTTTCCTTCTATGCCTCCAGAGATATCTGGCTGTGTAGGCTTTTTCCAAATGAAGGTTTTGGAAAAATAGTTTCCTCTTAAAGGGCTCCATTAAGCAGCCCCAACTTGAATAGATGGAGACACACCTCCACGGAAACCATTTATTAAAAAAACTCACACCCACAGCCTGGAGAGTCACATCTCCAGGGAAACAGTATAAAAGGTCTCACACCCAGTGTGCTGGTTTTAAAATGCCATGTTTTAACACTGCTTCAATCTTGTGGAGGCAGTCATTTATTTTGATCCTGATTCAACACTGTACTTTGGAAACTTTTTATTTTATTATCTCCACAGAGATGTGACATACCCAATTGTGGGTTCTGATCTTTTTATTGATTGAGATGTGACTCCACACATTGAAGATGAGGCCTGATTAGTTTACTGGAATACTTTAAAAGAGGAAACTTTTGGAGACAGTCAGAAATGACAGAAGTCTCAGAGATTAAAGAGAACAGAGACAGATGTTTGGAGATGCTTGGAGTCCAGCACACATTGCCATGTGCCCTCCTATGAGATATTAAGGAAGTAAGGAACTAGAGTGAGCCAAGGAAAACCAAGAGATGAAATGCAGCCCCATGGAAGCCAGGTGAGGAACCCCCACATGAACACAGGCTGAAAGCAATGCAGCCAAGAAGCAAGATACCAGTAAATGCCAGTCATGTGAATTCCCAGCCAGCAGATTTGTCCCAGATACATTTTCCTTGAATTAAGATATCGTTTTCTGAATGCCTTAGTTTGGATATTTTTTATCATCTCAGAACTGTAAAATTATAACTTATTAAATTCTTGTTCTCAAAAGCATTTCCACTTCTGGTATATTGCTTTTTTTGGCAGCTTGGCAATAACACATCCAGTAATATTGAATGAGGACTAAAAAACATAGCTTTTCTAGGGCACACAACAATTTCAACCCAGCATAACTCCTTATATGGAGACTTGGGAAATTCATAATGCCTTTGAGCCTAATTTTTCTCACCTATAATATTGGATCCATGGAATTTTTTGACCATCCCTGAATATTCCCTTGTACAGAAAACTATTAAACACTGAATGAATAAACTTTTATTTATGACTAAATATATTAATAAGCAAGTCAGTCAGATAAAGGACTTAATGTTACTTATTTTGATATTCTTGTTAGTAACTAAAGACTCCCTGATAGTCTGGTATAATATTTTGAAGGCAGAGTTTTGATGGTCCTGCTGTATCTTAGGAAACTTGATTGATTCTATGACATCCAACAACATCATATATTTGGGCATTGTGAACACTTAAACCATATGCCTGTGTTAGAAAGACATCTTGGGAAGTGTTTTTGTAGGTTAAAATGTCTCTTCCTATCAAATTTCTTCATTACTTTCTCTTTCCTTCTTTCAATTTATCTTTTATTTGTTCAATTCCTACTAGATAACAGCATTTAATTAAAACAAAATAAACTGATCAGGTCAGTTATCTTGTGATATTTGCAAGAGAATGGTCCAATGTGTTGTTTGTTTCAATATGGAGATGTGTGTTTCTGAAAATTGCATTCAGGGATATCCTTATTCTGTTTTGTTCTCAGTATCTTGTGCTATAAACTCTCTGATCCTGAGTTCTAGAAAAGTCCCTAAAGAAATTTCAGCCTTTCTGAATTTTGGCCCAAACAACAGAACCTAAATATCTTTGGGTTTTCTCACTGTAAATATCATCCATAAATAAAACTAATACCCAAATTACAGATTTGCATTCAGTTGAACAAGGGAAATTAGAAAATATCTTGAGATGAATAGAAATGAAAACATAATAAGCTGAAAGTGAAGGGATGTGCCTAGGACAGTGCCAAGAAGGAAATGTATAGCTCTAAATTTCTTAAATTAAAAAAAGAGGAAAGATCTCAAGAGACTTTGAGGGAATTTGTCAGAGTACAGAGTTCCAGGACTCAGTCCTTCCAACAAAAAAGCTATTAAACAGGGAGAAACTGTCTGAAATACAGTTCTGGGGTTCTGGAGGCACGGTAACTCTACAACATCCAGGGAGGAGCAGATTGTGAAGAGGCTGATAAAATATGGTAAAGAAAAATGCCTCTCTGTGAGGCAGTTGCTGGTAACTATACCCAAATCTCATGGGCCACCTTAGAGCCTAGACCCTATCTAGTGTGTGGGTGATAGAAAACATATAAATAATTCTCTTCCCCAAGAGCAAGGGTGGGCATGGCTAATCAATGATAATGAGTTTTGATAAGTGAATTTGGATCACTGGTATGAGCTCTCTGCTGTTTTTTCCACCTCACCCCAGACAACAGCAGAGGCAGTGGAGATTTAATGACACAGTGCTTCCTCAGAGCTGCATAGAACAGTTATAGAACAGTTATCTGAAGGGCTGCATTTTCTGGGCAGGTTAGGAAAACACAACTTAGGTGAACTCTCAAAGATGACTTTGGTGCTCTTTCTGATAACTTTGCAGACTGCTTACATCCTTTTCATGGGTTCCTGGTCCTGTTTTGACTGTAAAATACTGACTTAGAGAAATCCTCCCTAGGGTGATCCTCTTTCAAGTATTTGCTCCCTATACCAAGCAGCTAGAGATAACAAAAAGCATGTAAAAAACTAGAGAACACAAACACAAACAAAACAGATCAAGATTTCTTGAGAAGGAATAAAGGAAAGTTTTTCCTGGTGGTGAAGCAAAATTGCACTACATATCCAGGGCAAGAATAGGATGCAGATGAGAAAAAAATAGATCAATTAAACACAGGCTATTCTAAGAGTCTAGAGTAAGGCAGACTAGGCATCAAAGAAGAGCTTTAACACATTCCAAATCAATAAAGCTATAGATAAGAAAGATAAACTGATCATCAAATTACAATTAAGATAATCAGATGGTTAGACATCAGCAAATATTTATAAGCCATACTAAGAAACAGCTAGATAAGAGAAGAAATTAAATTTTCAGAAGAGTTTCAGAATTTGGAACAACTAATCAAAGATGTTCAACTATATCTAAGTCAATTCAAGGAGATGAAGGAAAATATGGCTAAAGATGTGAAGGATATTAAGAAGACAATGTGTAAGCATAAAGAAGAATATAAAATTATAAAAACAAACACAACAGAAATCATTAGGATGAAAGACATAATAGAAGGGATTTAAAAATAGTATAGTGGCCTACAACAGCAGATTTGAACAGGCCGAAGCAAGAATCAGTGAGCTAGAAGGCAGGACAACTGAAATATAACAGAGAGAAGAACAGATAGAGAAATAAATGGAGACAATTTTTAGTAGGGTCTTGGGGATTGGATGGTAGCATGAAGCACAAACTTATGATGGGTATTCCAGTAGAAGAGAAGGGAAAAGGGGTAGAAAAACCTTTGAGGAAATAATGGCAGAAAAATTTCCAACTCTTATGAAAGACATAAATATACATGTCTAAGAATCACAATGTATTTCAAACAAAAAAATCATAATAGAGCTACTGTGAAAGAGATTGATTAGAATGTGAAATGTCAAAGATGAAGAGACAATTCTGAAAGCAGCAAGAGAAAAGTGATTTGTCACATACAAGGTATCCTCAATAAGACTGTGTCAATTTTTTATCAGAAACCATGGAGTCAAGAAGGCAGTGATATGATAAATTAAGATACTAAAAGAGAAAACTGCCAGCCCCGAATTATTTTTAATTAAAAAATGATTAGAAAAGTTTTTGGGTTACTGAAAAATAATACATAAAATACAGGATTTCCATACACCAACTGTGTTAGTTTTCTAAATGCTGCTGAAATACAGTATACCAGAAATGGAATGGCTTTTTAAAAGGGAACCTATTGTTAAAAATTTACAGTTCTAAACCTATAAAAAATGTACAAATGAAAGCATCCAGGGAAACATACCTTGACTCAAGAAAGGCTGATGTCTTTCACATTCAAAGGCACGTGGCTGGCACCTACTGGTCCTTGTCCTGGTTCCATTGCTTCTAGTTTCTGATGACAATGCTTTCCTCTCTAAGCATCTGTGGGCTTTTCCTTAGCTCCTCTAGGACACAGCTCTGGGTTCTGGTTTGCTTAGCCTCTCATGGGAAGTCATATGGCAATGTTTGCCAGGATCTGTATCTCCTAACACCCATTTCTAGGTGTCTGCTCCCTATTTGCACTCCAAGTATCTCTGAATACCTGCATCATGGTTGGCTCTGAAGCAACTGTTGCTCAAGTGTCTGAGCATCCTCCAAACTCTTTCTCCTTTCATAGGACTCCAGTAAACAAATCAAGCCCCACCTTGAATGGCAGGCTCACATCTCCATCTAATCAAAATGTCACACCCACAATTGCTTGTGTCACATTTCCATGGAAACAATTCGATCAAAGTTTCCACTCTCAATAATACATCTGCCCCACAAGACTGGATTAGGGAAGAAAATATGACTTTTCTGGGATACATAACAATTTCAGTCAAGCACACTACCACACAAGCAACACTTACATTGGTGTGAAAATTTGTTATAGTTGATAGCATTTTTCATGTAATTCTACTATTTTTAAGCAGTGACTACATATTTAACAATTGTTGAAACATTATTAAAGTAGTTCTATTAACTCTTGTCCATAGTTTAACTAGGGGTATTTTCTCAATATTCCTAACATGTTATTATTATAATTTTATGCATATGTTTACTTTTTACTTATCTACCCATACTGTGGATAAAGGATGTGTTAGTAACAAAGTTTATGTAATCACATAGTCACAAGATAAAAGCTACATCGTTAAACAATCATTTTCAAAGACCAAGGCTACTGGGTTACAGTTCAACAATTTCAGGTATTTCCTTCAGGCTATTCTAAGATACTAAACACTAAAAAGAAGTATTTATATAATGAATCAGTAGTAATACTCATTTATTAAATCCTAATTTTTCCATTACACCTCCTCCCTCTCATTTGATCATTCTCTCACTCTTCAGGCATTGTTAAGTAATGACTATTTTCACTTCCTTATGCTGGAAAGCAGTGTAGAAGAATTGAAATGGCTGATATTCTTGAAGAGACTGTTGCCTATGGGTTTCAGGGCTTATTTGGAATAGAAGCAATGTAGAGACTTTAATTTTCTGCAAAAGTAAGCTTATTAAGTTAAACATTTGTAAAATCTTAGATAGAGTACAGGGTATTCTTTAGGATTTTTGAGAAAACTGTTGGTTGGGGCTTGGCATATAGTGGCAATTTGCAATAACTGTCTGAATCTTGCATGATACTATCCTCCAGAATGACATAATGACTCTTTCAAAGTTATTTAGCCACTGAAATTTTATTTTTGCTTCATTATTTTCCCACTTTTGGTCAGAGGTCATTGTCAATCCCATGATGCTAGGGCCATTGTCATCATTGAGAGTTATGTCTTGGACTGCCAGAGTGACTTAAACAATAGGGAGTCATGTCCCATGTAATGGGGAGGGTTATGAGTTCATTAACAGAGTTAGCCTTAGAAAGTCCACATATGAAGATCAAAGGAGGTTTTCTGGCAGCTCCAAATTCTTTATATTGAAAAACTGTTATTCAAAACTGAAAGACAGTTTTAAATATTCAAGATTACATGAATTGAGAGAGTTCATCTAAAGAGACTTGCCTTACAAGAGATGTTTAAGGGAATTCTACAGTTTGAAAGGAAATTATAGGAGAGAGTGGCATGGAGTAGTGTGAAGAAATGAAGATTATCAGTAAGGGTAACTCAAAGCATAAAAGGAAAATTCAAAAATGTATGACACAAAAAACTCCAGGCAGGCCATTGTGGCTCAGTAGGCAGAGTTCTCTCCCTGCTATGCCAGAGACTTGGGTTCAGTTCCTGGCACCTGCCCATGCAAAAAAAAAAAAAAGCAAAGAAAAAAGAAACACACACACACATACAAAAATCCCAAAGGGTAAAATGGCTGACGTAGGTACTGCCTTTACAAAAATGACATTGAATTTCAAATTTTAAATACCTCAATCAAAAGACAAAGATTTGCAGAATGGATAAAAAAGCATGACCCATTTATATGCTGTTTACAGGAGACTCACCATAGACCCAAAGACACAAATATGTTGATAGTGTAAGGTTGGAAAAAAGATACCCCATGAAAATAGCAACCCAAAAAGAGCTGAGGTAGCTATAGTTATATTAAACAAAATGGACTTTAAATTCAAAACTGCTATAAGATACAAAGACTGTCAAGACATATTAATAAAAGGGATAATCCACAAAGAAGAAATAACAGTTTTAAATATTTATGTAGGTAACTATGTTGCTCCAAATTAAATAAGTCAGTGGCAAAATCGGTGGGAGAGGGGAGCATAGTACAGTGGTAGAATTCTCACCTGCCATGTTGGAGACTTAGATTTGATTCCAGGCCCATGAACTTCCCCAAAAAACAAACAAGAAGACTGAAAGGAGAAGTTCACATTCCTTAATCAGTGGGTCAAAGAACACATAGCAGGGGAAATCAGTAAATAGTGCAAGATGAATGCAAAAGGCATTTGATGATATCCAGCATTCCTTTCTTGATAAAAGCATACCAAAAAATAGAAGCAGATCATAGGGGCCAAGATGGTGGCTTAGCAATGTGTGTGTTTTAGTTCGTCCTCCAGAAAAACTACTAAATAACCAGAAACAGTACAGAACAGCTCCCAGAGCCACGATAGTGACCGGACACACAGCATACCCCAGTCTGGACCAGCTGGACCAATTGCGATTCTCCAGAACTGTGAGTTCCCCAAGCCGCAGCGGCTGGTGCCTGGCACCCCTACCACACAGTCGGCTTCCCTGAGGGAAAGGAAAGAAACTCTGGCAGTAGCAGGGACTGAGTCCAACCAAACACCAAATGTGGCATTAATTAACAAATTCTGACTACTAAAAATAGGCCCCCAGCCCATGTGAAACTGGTCAAGGCAGAGGTCGCTTATTGGGCTAACTGAAAAAGAGGAAAGGGGACAAAACGGGGGTTTTTGTGGCTGTTTCTATGGAGGCTTGGCTGCCTCTGGATTCAGTGGTGGGACTACTCAGGCTGCAACTGCCCCATGAATAGGCAGAAACAGACTACTTTCAGGGCTATCTCCACCTGTGCCTTCCCTAGGGGAGGGTGAAGCCAACTTAGGTGGAATCCCTCTCTCAAGGAACTCAGACCCCAGGTCTTGGCAATTTGAAGCCATTGAAACCAGCCTACAACCTCTCCTCTGTCTCCACCATGCCCCCAGCAGGGAGAGCCTTCCAAAGTTAAAGGAGCCACAACATCTTTTGTTGGTGGGACCTGCAGGCAGACAAGCGCCACATACAGGGCAGGATAAAAAAAAACAGAGCCCAGAGACTTCACAGGAAAGTCTTTCAACCTTCTGGGTCTCACCCACAGAGAAAGCCGACACAGGTGACTCTTTCCTCCTGATAGGAGGCCAGATTGGTCTGTGAAAATCCAGCTGGGGTCTATAATACCTAAGTAGACCCTCATAAGGGTGGGGAGGGAAAAGGCATCGTACAAACAGGGCAAGAAACAAGAAAACAAGAACTGAAAAATTCTCCTCTGTTAAACAAAACTTAAGCTAGAGGTCTTGATAAAGCTGAACTGAATGTCAAAGAACAGATAGACAACAAATTCATCCAGCAAGAAAACCCTAGATAAAAGAAGTGAAAGCAATCTCCAGAATAAACTAATTAAGGAAATAAAATGCCTAGAGGCCAGCAAAAATAATAAATCACACTAGGAAAATTGAAGATATGGCCCAGTCAAAGGAACAAACCAATAGTTCAAATGAGATACAAGAGCTGAAACAATTAATTCAGTATATACAAACAGACATGGAAAACCTCATCAAAAACCAAATCAATGAATTGAGGGAGGATATAAAGAAGGCAAGAAATGAACAAAAAGAAGAAATTGAAAGTCTGAAAAAACAAATCACAGAACTTATGGGAATGAAAGGCAAGGTAGAAGAGATGAAAAAAACAATGGAAACCTACAATGAGAGAGAGAACATAGGATTAGTGAACCGGAGGATGGAACATCTGAAATCTGGCAAGAAAAAAATATAGGGAAAAATGGAAAAATATGACCAGGAACTCAGGTAACTGAAAGACAATATGAAGCACACGAATATATGTGTTGTGCATATCCCAGAAGGGGAAGAGAAGGGAAAAGGAGGAGAAAAACTAATGGAGGAAATTATCACTGAAAATTTCCCAACTCTTTTGAAAGACTTAAAATTACAGATCCAAGAAGTGTAGCATACCCCAAAGAGAATAGATCCAAATAGACATACTCTGAGACATTTCCTAATCAGAATGTCAGAGGTCAAATATAAAGAGAGAATCTTGAAAGCAGCAAGGGAAAAGCAATCCATCACATACAAGGGAAGCCCCATAAGACCATGTGTAGATCTCTCAGCAGAAACCATGGAGGCAAGAAGACAGTGGGATGATATATTTAAATTATTAAAAGAGAAAAACTGCCAACCAAGAATCTTACATCCAGCAAAACTTTCCTTCAAAAATGAGGGAGAAATGAAAACATTTACAGACAAAAAATCACTGTGAGAATTTGTGACCAAGAGACCAGCTCTGCAAGAAATACTAAAGGGAGCACTAGAGACAGATACGAAGACAGATGAGAAAGATGTGGAGAAGAGTGTAGAAAGGAAGACTATGGGTAAAGGTAAAAAGAAGGAAAATTAGATATGACATCTAAAATCCAGAAGGCAAAATAGTAGAAGAAAGTACTACCCATGCAGTAATAACACTGAATGTTAATGGATTAAACTTCTCAATCAAAAGACAAAGACTGGCTGAATGGAATAAAAAGCAGGACCCATATATATGCTGTCTCTACTCAAAGGACATGAGAGCAAGGACAAAAATGGACATTTGTACACCAATGTTTACAGCAGCATTATTTACAATTACCAAGAGATGGAAGCAGCCAAAATATCTATCAACAGATGGTTGGCTAAACAAGCTGTGGGATATACAGAAGACGGAATATTATGCAGCTGTACAACAGAATAAAGTTATGAAGTGTGTAACAACATGAATGGACCTTAAGGACATTATGCTGTGTGTGATTAGCCAGAAACAAAAGGACAAATACTGTATGTTCTCACTGATATGAGCTGACATTTGTGAATAAACTTGGAATATTTCGTTGGTAACAGAGACCATCAGGAGATAGAAATAGGGTAAGATATTGGGTAATTGGAGCTGAAGGGATACAGATTGTGCAACAGGATTGAATATAAAACCTCAGAAATGGACACACAATATTACCTAACTGTAATACAATTATGTTAAAACACTGAATGAAGCTGAATGTGAGAAAAAAATTTTCTGTTTATGACAATTTGGGGGAAGAATAATAATAGTTTTCTGCAGATTCTCAAAGGTGCTTATGATCTAAAAAAGGTTACTATTGACTGCTAGAGAGTAGAAATTGAAAACCTAAACGTTTTCATTAGCAAACTAGAATCAAAAAATGTAAGAGTCTGCTCCTAAAGAGAGGGATGGAAAGATCAAAGTTATGGTGGACTTCTACAGAGAAGATAGGGATTAACCAATGAAATGAATGTTGAATCATTGATATCTCTTTTAGTCTCCAATATCTTAGAGTAGCTACAAGTAAAAACCTAAAATTGTGGAACTGTAACCCATGCTAAACTCTGAAGTATGTTCTACAAATAATTGTGGTGTTGTGCTTTGAAATTTTTTGCTTTTTTGTATATATGTTATTTTTCACTAAAAAGAAAAAAAATTCAATTGTGATGTAAAGCAATATTTATGCCTTTTAACGCCCTATATTCTGGAAAAGCTAGAAGGAAAAATCTGTGAATATCGTATGGTAGCCCATGACAACCTCTGGGATCTGTCCTGTAACAACGTGTTGAAGAATGCTTTGAAAACTATTGTTATATTATATAATAAAAAGTTAAAAATAAAAAAAGTTAAAGTCTGAAAGATTTCCTGCTAAAATCTGGAAAAAGGCAAGAATGCCTGCTATCACCAGTGTTACTGTACATTGTGTTAGCAGTTCTAGCTAGGGCAAGAAGACAAGAAAAAGAAATAAAAGTCATCCAAATTGGAAAGACATAAAACTCAGTATTTGCTGTTGTCATGATCCTATACATAGATGCCTCAAAAAATCCACAATAAACATTCTACACTTAAGAAATGAGTTCAGCAAAGTGGTAAGATACAAGAGCAAAACACATAAGTCAATTTTATTTTTATATGTTAGTAATGAACAATCTGAGGTGGAAAGCAAAAAATATTCCAGCCATAATAGCAACTAAAAGAATCAAATATCTAGGAATAAATTTTAAAAAAAGATGCAAAGGACTTATGTTCAAAAACTTGTAAACAGGAAACTACAAAATGCTACTAAAATAAATCAGTGTAGACCTAAATAAACAGATGAACATTCTGTCTTTATGGATAGGAATACTAAATATTTTTAAGATCTTAATTTTACCCAAATTGATTTTCAGATTTAATGCTATCTCAATCAAATCCTAACAGCCTGGTTGCAGAAATGAAAAAAAAAGATCAAATGTTTGTGTTACTGAATAACCACAAACATATTGAGAAAGAAGAACTAAGTTGGGAGACTCATGCTTCCTGACTTTAAAGTATATTGGAAAACCTACAGTGGTCAAAACAGCATGGTATTGGAACAAAGATAAAAATATCAACCAATGGAATCAAATTGAGAATTCAGACATTGGCCCTCACATCCATGGTCAATTTATTTTTGAAAAGATTGCCAAGTCCACCCAAATGGGAAAGAATAGTCTCTTCAACAAATGGTGGTGGGAGAACTGGATATCCATATGCACAAGATGAAAGAAGACCCTCATTTCGTACACATACGAAAATTAACTCAAAGTGGATCAGAGACATAAACATAAGAACTTGGAATATAAAATTCCTTGAAAAAATATAGGGCAGTATCTTCACAATATTGTGTTAGACATTGATTTCTTAGATTTTAAATGCAAAGACTAAGCAATGAATATAAAAATAGACAAGTGGGACCTTCTCAAAATTCAAAGAACATTTTCATAAAAGTGAAGAGACAAACTGTACTTTTATGGGAGAAAATATTTAGAAACCACACATCTGGTAATGTTTAATATATAGAATATATAAAGAAATATTACAACACAAGAATTAAAAGAAAAACAATCTAATTTAAAAATGGGGAAAGACTTGCATACACATTTCTCCAAAGATGGAATACAAATGGCTAGAAAGCACCTGGAAAGATGCTCAACATCATCTCAATTCAACTATATTGAAATATCATTTCACACTTACTAGAATGACCAGTCTTAAAAAAGAATGCTACAGGTGTTGGAGAGGATGTGGAGAAATAGGAACACTCATTCATTGCTTGTGGGAATATAAAATGGTGAAAATGCTGTAGAAGAAGCCATGTACTCTTGGACATTTTTGTTGTTGTTGGGAGGTTTCTGCATACGGCTACCACCTTTGCTCCATCCCTTAAGTTTTGGTATGTCATGATTTCCTTTTCATACACCTCAAGTTATTTCCTAATTTCTTTGTGATTTATAATTTGTCTCATTAGTTGTTTAAAAGTGCATTGTTTAATATCCAAATATTTGTGAATTGTCTGTTCTCTCTCTGTTATTGATCTCTACTTTCATTCATTGTATAATGTCAATATTTTTTAAATCACTGAGATTTGTTTCTCAACCTAACATAAGGCTTTCCTGGAGGATGATCCATGTGCACTAAAGAAGAATGGTCATTTTGCTATTTGGTAAAGGATCTGTAAATATCTGTTAGGTCTAGTTGTTTAGATTAGCATTTAATCCTTCTGATTTTTTATTGATCTCCTGTTTAGGTGTTACATACAGAAAGCAGTGCACTAAAGTCTCCTAAAATTAATGTAGAACTCTCTACTTCTCCATTTAAATCTGTCAATAAATGTTTCATATATTGTATGTCTTTGTCATTAAATTGCTATATTTATAATTATGTGTACTTGCTGAATTGACCCTTTTGTCAACATATAGTGACCTTATTTGTCATTTATAACAGTTTTGACTTAAAGTCTCTTAAATCCCATATTAGTATAGCCACCACAGCTTTTTTAGCTTACTATTTACATGGTCTCTATCTTTAATCCTTTCACTTTCAACCTACTTATGTCCTTGAGTTTCAGGTGAATCTCTTGTCTGCAACAAATATTTGCAGTATACATTCATATCCAATATGCCAAATTATCCCTTTGACCAGAGAGTTAAATTCATTGATATTTTAAGTGACTACTCATAAGAAAGGACTTTCTTCTGCCATTTTGCTACTTTGACTTCATAAGTTATATAACTTTTTGACCTTCTATTTTTCTGTTAAGATCTAATTCAGAGTGGGCCATGGTGGCACAGCAGGCAAAGTTCTCACCTGCCATGCTGGAGACCTGGGTTTAATTCCTGGTGCCTGCCCATGCAAAAAGAAATTTAACTCATATTTATTTGATATTCTATATTTTATGGTTTTGAGTCACTTCTCATTTCTTTTCTGAATATATTTAACATCTGGTTTCTTTGCCATTATCATGAGATTAAATTTTAATATCATATATCTGCAATAATTATGTTCGATTTGATATGAACTTACCTTCAGTACCACACATATAAAGTTTCCCTATATTCCTACATCACCCACACTTGTGTTGCATTTAGTTTTAATGTATATAGTTATAAACTATACTTTGCAAACTGTATGCAAAAACATTGGTTTGCCACTACTTTCTATGACTTTACATTTTAGAGCCTATAAGAAGTAAAAAGTGGAATTCACACCAAAAAATATAATGAATAATACTGGCATTTAAAAATATTCATAGGTTAACTTTATCAGTGACATTTATTTCTTTACTCCACTTTTATCTACTGTCTACTGTCCTTTCCTTTACATATGTAGAACTCCTTTTAGCATTGCCTGTATGACAGGACTAGTGGTGATGTACTCCCTCAAGTATCATTTGCTTTGGAATATCTTGGTCTTCCCCTCATTTTTGAAGAAATTCTCAACAGATATAAAATAATTGATTGGCAAATGTTTCTTTTTCAGAACCTTAAGTATTCATTCTCAAAGACTGATCTGAGTCTTCATGATCTGAGAAGAAATTAGAACTTAATCTCTTAGAGATTTCCTTCTACATCATTTGGTTCATGTTGAGAATTTCAAAGACCTTGCATTATTCATTCATTGTTTTCCTCATAGCCATTGGTTCTTTGCATTTCCCTTTATCTCCTTGATAATAATGAATATTTTTTCTTAAAGACTGCCTTTTATGTCCAAAGTCTTGTTCTCTTTCTTGATGCTTTCTGGATTTGTATCTTTTTTCCTTTGGATGGCTTATCATTCCTTGTTTCTTTATTTATCTTTTCATCTTTTGTTGCACACTATGCATTTTAATATTTTTATGTATTAACTTTGGAATTTAGTCATTGAACTGTTACTTAAGTTTATCTCCAGCTAGTGATATGAAAGAAATTCTTGAGTTCCTGGAGCTAATAAAAATGAATGAACAAAAGAAAAACACACCTTTCCACAGTCTTTGTAAATCCTCTCTGTCTTATCAGGGTCTTTGTAGAGCCATGTTGCTGGTTTCTTTTCCTGGTCTTGTGCTTGCTCTTAGCCTTAAGTATTTCCCCTTTTACAAATTATAGTAGTTGAATGCCCCCTCTACTCACTTTGAAATAGACTTTCACCCTCTAGGGTGCTCTATTTTATGAATTAATGCATGTAGTCTCTTTGCCCTAGGCAGTTTCAACTTTGTTCCTTTCATTGCTTTAACTGTCTTCAAGCTGCTACTATGCTTTCTAGAAAAATCATGGGAAGGTGAGCCCAAGACAAGTTCTTTCTTTAGGCTTCCATCAAATACAGTGACACTGACTCATATGCACCCCAGTGTGCCCACAAGGGTTAGTTTGCTCTCTTAGGCACAGAGCCAGGAGCTCACAATGAGAGCTCAGTCAAGCTCTGCACTGCACCAGAAAAGGGAAAAAGGAGGGACTAATACAGACATCATTAGTTTTGCCTACCATTTTTCAAATTGATTTCTCTTGATTTGTCACTTTCCCAGTTACTGCAAAACTTTAACTTTTTCTGGAATTTTGAGGAAGAAGTTTCTGCCAGTTTTTACTAGTTGTTCAAAGATTGTGTTGGGGCCCAGCATCTTGGAGCATCTAGTGGGTATGAAATGATATCTCACTGTGATTTCTAATCAAGTGCATATGCTTTACATTTCCCTAGTAGCTAGTATGTTGAGCATCCTTTCATGTGCTTTTTATTCATTTCTTTTTCCTCTTTAAAAAAATGTCTATTCAAGGCTTTTGCCCATTTTTAACTGGATTGTTTGACTTTTTATTGTTGAGATGTAGTATTTCTTTACATATTCTGGACATGAAATTGATGTGGCATGTTATTAGTGAGAATTGTCTGCTTAGTATATTGCTGAGATTCTATCATATTTCCCTTTGTTAGCATAAGAAACAACCTTTGTTAGCATAAGAAACTCCTTTCATTGGGACTTAAAATTGACTCAAAGGACTGCAGGTATGCATGGGCCACCTGGGAAATGTAATCTTTAGAATTGATGAAAGCAACAACTTCAAACCCATACTATATCACTGGGGAGAGACCACTTCATGCCAAGAAAGATGATAACCAGGTTGAGTGAGTTCATGGGGTCTCCACCAATATAGTAAGAAACTTGAGGGAGTTGGCTCTTCCCCCAGGATCTGCATGGTGACCTCGGAATGAGCTTTTTGTTCAACTCTTGGGAGAACTAGCCTCTTTCCCAAGAACTGAAGTAGAATACATGGCATTTTAAGAACATTTGTGTGTGCACATAGCCTGTTTATTGTACACTATAAAAGGGGAACTTGGTTGCCAGCTTGTTTGAAGTCTCACCTGGGAGAGGATGCTCTATTTGGGACCAGTGACCAATTGGGAGTGTGACAGGCTATTAACCAGGGATTTCCCTGCCTGTGAGCTCAGATGTTGTGGTTTCCCTTGATTTGCTGAGCTTTTCTTTTACCCTATATATTTTCTTTTAGATTCTATTTTCTCATTTAAATATACTTAAGTATGTATAGTAATTCTAATCAAGTGTGTATGATTTTGTATTTGTAAGTACTTTCGTTCATTATATTTCCTTACAATATATTGTGGTGAGATACTTAATAGAGCCATGAGCTTGGGAATTTTGAGGGTCTAGCAGAATATTTTTGGCATAGTCAACAAGATACTTGAGAAGAAGTAATAATGCTTTTTTACTCCCAGCCTAAATCTATGGAAAAATCAGAAAAAGTAAAGGTCTCACAGATCATTCCCAGATGGGAAGACCCTCCTTTCACTGATCTGGCCAGGGAATGGGCTCAGTGTGCTGGACTCTGAAAATTGAGATTCACAGCTTCAGAACACTGAGCCATTAGATGTCTTGCAGGAAAAACAGACAGTGCAGGAGAGTAAAGAGAAGGAATAATTGTTTCCTTCAATTAACTTCCTATTAAATCATGATCTTAGCCAGAGGTAAATTGGTAACTGAGAAACTTACTTTAAAGAAAGAAATATCTAACTTGCAAAGCCAAATGGCTATGTTACAGTGTCAGATATATATTCTTAGTGACCAAGTACAGACATCAATCTGTAGCTGAAAAGATGGTCTTGCAAGTGACAAAATATTAATATTAGAAATGGAAAGGAAGGATGAAGGTGAGGAAAATATATCTTACCCTCATGAATGCTGACCATGATTGTGGTCATGATGGATGGGATAGTAATGTTTAGAATGATGATTCAGCTGAAAGTGAGGAAGAAAAAGAGCAGTTAGAGTGGCCAACTCCTCTCATCCTGACTCACTGATTACAAAGGCAAGTGTTAGAATGAAAGGGAGACCAATACATCTGGAAAGATGTTATAGAAGATTTTACCTAGCAGGAAATTAATAATATTATGGTTTGAACTACACAAAAACCTGGAGAGAACTAGTTTCATGGCTGGTCTGAGGTCCCTGGAAGTTACAACTATTTAAGTGTAGTCAGTTACAGATGTGTTTGTCAGTCTCCACTCCCACTGCTTAACATCTGGAGGAATTCCCTTTAAATATAGTGCAAGTTTCTTACTATATCAGTGACATATTTCTGTAAGAAGATCATGAGGAAGAAGTGAATTTTGCTTTGAACAGATTAATGGAATTTTAAAAGTAAAGGGGCAGGAAATTAACCCTTAAAAAGTTCAGGGACCAGATAGAACTGTAAAATTTTTAGGTATTATTTGGAATAAGAGACAGCAAGACATTTTACCTAAAGCTAAGCAAAAAAATCATTGAATTTGAAGTACCTCAGACTGAAAAACAGGCTCAGAAATTTATTGGGTTATTTAGGTATTAGAGAAATCATATTCTTCACTTATGTCAAATTCTTAGTCCCTTTATAAAGCTACTCTTAAAAAAAAAGATGTCCTTGAGTGAGGACCAGTACAGGAAACACATTTAAACAAACAAAAAATGTCATTCAAATTGCAATGAATTTATGGCCAGTGAGGGAAAATCAGATTTAATTACATGTTTCTGTGGATGAAAATTATGCAAATTAAAGTGTCTGGCTGAAGCAGGGAGGAAAGAGAGTTCATTTAGGCTTTTAATGGCGAAACTTGCCAGATGTTGGCTCATCATATACTCCCTTTGAGAAACAATTACTAGCCTGTTATTGGGCATTATTAGACACATTACTTCTCATTTTGGGATATGGTTCAAAAAACAAGTTACTGTTTACCATATAGATGCTCATTTTCCCCTTATTTCTTCAGAATGGAAATTTAATCAAAGAGATGATCATTTAGCTCATATTGGGAGTGTTGAAAACAGTGTGAACACTTCATTATCTAAAGAAATACTGGGTATCACAATATGGGCCCATCGAAAAGCAGGTCACTTGAGAAAGCAGGCTACCTACAGGTGGGGCAACAGGTGATCTTAAATACTGGCATAGGAATACATATTCCTCCTGGTCATTTTAGTTTCATTGTAAGACACTCAGGATTAGCTATTAAAGGAGTACAAATCTCAGGAGATATTGAAAATGGTTAACAAGGAGACTTGAAATAATATTTAAGGATAGGGGTAATCTGATTTATTGATTCAGGAGGGAGAATGAATAGCACAGATGTTGGTCCTCTCCTATTTAAATTTGAAATAGAAGGGGAGAATAGAAGGGGAGCCTCTACAATTGATTACTTTAAGAGGAAGTGTTGAGTTTGAAGCTTCAGAGAAGTTGATTTCTGGAGCAAAAGTTTGCGTTAAAAGACCACACACTAATGCACCAAAGCTGCCAAGGTTATAGCCCAAGGGAAAAAAATGTTGGAACATAATGTAGGAGGAGATGAAGAGATTTTGTGCTTGCTAATGATTTTTATCTTCATGAATCTTAGATTTCCTGCCTACTATTGTTGTTGTCTGCATGTCTGAGATTACATGCCAAGATATGCAGCATCACCAAGATCGGTTTCAAAATCAATTGATGAATGATGATATACATATTTGGAGTAAGCTTCTTCCCATTCCAGAAGACTGGAATTTTGCCATCTGTTCACACAATTGTTTGGAAACAAAAATGGTATGCATGACAATTAACTCATTTTAAGATAATTCACACATCTGTTTGACTTCAATGTCTTATTTTATCATTGTGGAAATAATCAGTGTTCAGGAATCCCACTGTGGTCATAATATTGACTTGGTCAATGTCACTCATGACAAAATGATGTGCTCAAAGGAAATCCAAAGATATGTTTGTGGACAATTGAGCTGCCTATGTGAGCCCTGTTCATTGCAGCATATTATCAACTTGTGATTAAGGTCTGTTGTGCCACCTTATCATTCATTTATCAAATGCTACTACTACTAATGTTAATTAAGTGTGCTTAATCAATTGCCAATCAAATATCCTTTTATTAGGTGCTCAGCTAATGTTTCCTGCTGTCCTGACATGGAAAAGTGTGTTTAATTATTTTAATAGTCTGCTTTATATTGTTGACTTTATGGAATTGTTATCTGCATAGTTCTATGAAAAAATTAAGAACAAAAATTCCTGTTTCTTTAACCTATCCTAAGTGAATATCAGACACCCATTCCTTGTTTGTTTTCCTGTTGTACCTAAAATGTAGGTGGTTGGTTTTCCACAGTGATGAAAAAGCCCAAATGATGAGAATGTTCTGTTGTATCTGAAGTGTAGGTTTTTGGTTGTCTTCATTGATGAAAGAACCTGAATGATGAGAAAGTTACAAAAGACTTCTTTGGTAATCAGGTGTTTCTGGGACCAAATGATGTGAGATATTTTTAGTCTGTGTCTGAAATAAAAGTTTTCAGTTGTCTTTTGTGCTGGTTTGAAAAGGTATATGTACCCTAGAAAAGCCATGTTTTAATACTAATCCCATTTTGTAAAGGCAGCATTTTCTTCTAGTTCCTATTCAGTATACTGTATGTTTGAATGTTTAATTAGATCATCTCCCTGGAGATGTGACTCAATCAAGAGTGATTGTTAATATGGATTAGGTGGGTACATGTTTCCTCCCATTCAGGTGGGTCTTGCTTAGTTTACTGGAATCCTATAAAAGAGGAAACATTTTGGAGAAAGCTGAAAATTCAGAGAGAGCAGAAAATACCACAGCACTATGAAGCAGAGAGTCCATGGGCCAGCAAGTTTTGGAGATGAAGAAGGAAAATGCCTCATGGGAAGCTGGAGAGGAAGCTACCAGATGACACCATGTTCTCCATGTGCCCTTCCAGCCAAGAGAGAAACTCTGACTGTGTTTGCCATATGCGTTTCGACCTGAGAGAGAAACCCTGAATTTCATTGGCCTTCTTGAACCAAGGCATCTTTCCCTGGATGCCTTAGATTGGACATTTCTATAGACTTGCTTTTAATTGGGATATTTTCTTGGTCTTAGAACTGTAAACTAGCAAGTTATTAAATCCCCCTTTTTAAAAGCTGTTCTGTTTCTGGTATATTACATTCCAGTAGCTAGCAAACTAGAACATCTTTGGTGATGAAAAGGCCTGAATGATGAGAATTTTAGAAAAGATGTCTTCAGTGATCAGAAAATTCTGGGACCAAAGGATGTGGGATGGTTTTGGTGGGAATTTTCTTATTAGTTTATTGTTAGGAGATTCTATCTTGTTACCTTTTGTTAGCATAAGTAATAACCTTTGTTAGTGTAAGAAACTCCATTTGTTCTGACTTAAGATTGACTCAGAGGACCTGTAAACGTGCATAGGCCACCTGGGAAATTTAATCCTAAAGATTGATTAATAGAACAACCTCAAACTCATCATAAATCACTGGGGAGAGACCACGTGGTGCCAAAAGGTCTACTTCTTCTTCTTAAAGTAAGAAGTTAACTAGGGGGCGGCTGCCGTGGCTCAGCAGGCAGAGCTCCGACCTGCCGTGCTGGAGGTCTGGAGTTCGATCCCTGGTGCCTCCTGCCCATATGCAAATTAAAAATAAAAAAGAAGTTAACTAGGAACAGCGAGTTCATGGAGTCTCCATGTAACTCCTCAGGAGAGTTGTCTGGGGATCTGTATAGTACTCCTGGAATGCACTGTTGGAACATTTGTTGGGAAAAACTGACGCTTTTCTCAAGAACTAAAGTATAACAAGTGGTATTTTAAAATCATGTGTACATGTAGCCTGTTTACTGTGCACTAAAAAATGGGACCTTGGTTGTCAGCTAGTTTGAAGCCTCACCCAGGAGTTCTCGGCTTGGGACCATGTGAGCAATTGTGACACTGACCAGGTGCTAACTTCCCTGCCTGTGAGCACAGATGTTGTGGTCTCCCCACAATTTGGTATGCTTTTCTTTTGCTCTGTGTTCCTTTCTTTCTGATTCTATTTTCTCATTTATGTATAATTAAGTATGTCTAATAATTCTAATCAAGTAGGAATGAGTTTATATTTGCAATTACTTTCATTAATTATATTTCCTTACAATAAAGAAGTTATTAGAGTATACTGTCATGAGTTACTTAATTGAGCCATGAGCTTAGGAATTCTGAGAGCCTGGAAGAACATAAACCAGATATGCAGTTTCCAAGTATTTTCTTCCATTGAATAGATTAGTTTTCATTTTTGTGACAAATTTTTGATACATAACAGTTTTTAATTTTGATTGGATCCCTTCTATGTCTTTATTTCATTGCTTGTGCATTGGGCATAAAGATTAAGAAGCTATTCATTATATGGGATGTAATTATTCAGGAAGCATCCTGAAGATGTTTCCCTACATTTTTTTTGGGGGGGTGCATGGTCCTGGAATCAAACCCAGGTTATCTGGATCGAAGGCATCCCTACATTTTTGTCTAGGAGTTTTAGTCTTGGCTCTTATATTCAGATCTTTCATCCATTTTGAGTCAATTTTCATGGGTGATGTGAGGTCAAGAACCTCTTTCATTCTTTTGCATTGGATATCGAATACTGCCAACGCCATTTGTTGCAGAAATTATACTTTCCAAGTTTGATGGATTTGGAATCCTTTAAAAAATCAAATGGCCATAGATTGCAGACCTATTTCTAACTGCCCAATTTGATTGTGTTAGTCAATATGTCTATCTTTGTACCAATATCATGCTGCTTTGTCCACTGTACTTTTAAAATATATTTTAAAGTTTGAAAGTGTGAGTACTCCAAATCTGTTCTTTTTCAAGATATTTTTGGCTATATGAGGTTGCTCACCTTTTCAAATAAAATTTGCTGACTGGCTCTTCCATTTCTTCAAAGAAGGTTGTAGGAATTTTGATTGTGGTTGCATTAAATTTATAAATTAATTTCAATGGAATCAACAACTTAAGAGTATTTAGTCTTTCAAGCCATGAACATGGAATGACCTTCCCTTCATTTACGTCTTCTTAGATTTATTTTAGCAATGTTTTGGAGATTTCAATATACAAGTCCATTATATCATTGTTTGAATTTATTCTTAGATATTTGATTATTTTTGTTGCTATTATAAATGAAATTTTAAAACTATTTCCTCCTCAGATTACCTATTATTAGAATATAAAATCACTGCTGCTTTTTGTGTGTTGATCATGTACACTGCCATTTGGTGTACATGGTAAGAATGTACCATGTACATTCTTTTTTTTTGGTAAGAATGTTGTGGTGCTTTTTAAAACATTTTTGTTGTATAGTATAACATATACAAAAAGCAAAGAAATAAGAAAGCAATACTTTTCAAAACACTCTTCAACACGTAGTTACAGGGCAGATCCAAAAGTTTGTCATGGGCTACCATATGATTCTCTCAGATTTTTCCTTCTAGCTGCTCCAGAATATGGGAGATTAGAAGGCTTAATTTTATTTTATCATAAAATCAACTTTTTTCCTTCTTTATTTGTTAAAAATAACATATACACAAAACAGCAATAAATTTGAACACAGCACCACAATTAGTTGTAGAACATATTTCAGAGTTTGACATGGGTTACAATACCACAGTTTTAGGTTTTTACTTCTAGTTGCTCTAAGATACTGAAGACTAAAAGATATCAATTTAATGACTCGGCATTCATATTCATTTGTTTAGTCTTATCTTCACTGTATAATTCCACCATCACCTTGATCTTTCCATCTATCTCTTCAGGGTGTTTGGGTTATGGCCATTCTGACTTTTTCATATTGGAAGGCTCTATCACTAACATGGGTAGATAGATGGAACTATCTAATGTTCTGGAGAGGTTGGGACCTCTAGGTTTCAGGACTTATCTAGACCAGGGACCCATCTAGACATTGTAGGTTTCTGGTAAGTCACTGTAATGCATGGAACACTGTAATGCATGGAACCCTTATGGAATATGTATTGCCCTAGGTGTTATTTACAATTGGCTGAAATGGCCGTGGTTGGGGTTTGGCAGGTTATGATAGGTAGCAAGTTCTAACTGAAACTTGCATAAGAGCAACCTCCAGAGTAACTTCTTGACTCTATTTGAACTCTCTCAGCCACTGACACTTTATTAGTTACACTTCTTATCCCCCTTTTTCACAGGGTGGCACTGATAATCCCATAGTGCCAAGGACAGATTCATCCCTCTGAGTCATTTCCCATGTCATCATGGAGACCTTCACCACAGTATGTCATGTTCCACATAGGGGAGAGGGCAGTGGTTTCACTTGCAGAAATGGGCATAGAGATAGTGATTTCCAGAAGTAACTGTTATGCATGACTAAAGTTAGTCTAAGCTTCTCCACTGCCATACAGGCTTCAAAAGAGTGAGCCTCAGATTCAAGGGCATGGATTATTGATTTTGGTGTCCCAAAAGTTTGACACAGTATCAGAGAATTCCCTGATGGTACGTTTAATAGTTCCATATTCTTTCTCCCATCTTTCAAGGGACTTGTCCCAATACTTTTTGATTACTTGCTTAACATAACTCTAGGATGTGTTCAGGTGTTACAATAATCTATACAGAGTTAAAGAACCTCTTTCTTGTTCTGGGCTCACTGTGTTTTAGTTGTTCAAATGAGCTATACATTTATGAGTTAGATTATGGACTACAGAAAATTTCAGTTCCAGACCAAATAAACCTTTCTAACTTTGGTCTCAAAGAGTACATGTGGTTCTAAAATATAGACACTGTCTTCCTTATTCCTGTGTTCTGAATTACTTTAAACCCAACTTTGGTCTTATCTCTAAATATCAGGATATATATATATATATATATATATATATATATATATATATGCATCTTAAAATCCAGAAGTGATAATCACCATTCCAGACCTAATTTGTCTGCTGCAAATGCTTACAATCTAGGCCCCTGTTTTCTTGTAAACATTTTCTATAGGAGACCATACCATTGTTGTTCCTTTGTTCTGTTCTTTTGTTTGCCTCACCAAATGTCCCACCTGATCATTCACATCATTGCATGCCTCATGCTTTGTTCATTTTTGTAGCAACACATCCTTCAGTTATAAATATACAGCATCATTCATAATTCTAATTCTCAGTCAGTACATTCTTCAGACACCCACATTCATCAGGAATCACGTATAAGGCCCAAAGTCCACTGTCCACCAACATTCTCATTTTTAGGTTCTTTTATTGTTCCCAAGAGAAAGAAAACCATTAAATACACCTCAGCAAATGGGAAATCTGAACCTCATCTTAACCCTTGTTCCTACCCCCATTAATTACCTCTGCTGCTGTTATGGTAGTGCTATTATTTTCCTTTTGAACATAGCCCATAGCACCCAAAAGCAGTTTTTCTCCTGTACCATGGACTTAAACACTCTTTGTACATGAATCTTATCTTTGAAGTAATTCTTGCAAGAACTAATTAATATTTCTAGTGTTAATCAGTGGGACATATAAGTCTATAAAACCCCTTCCAATCTTGTTCATCCTCAATATGATAATATTACTTATAGACCCACTACAGAACCACCTGCATTTCTATCTATTCCCTTCCATTTGAGTTCAACCTCATTAGCTAACCATTCGCCCATCTCTAGCTTCTATGTTTCTCTAAGTCCCCTATATTCTGTATTATAAACCTCTGAATACACCTTTATGCTGGTCAAAAAAAGTGGAATCATACAGTATCTATCCTGTTGTGTCTGCCTTTTTTACTCAGCATTATGTCCTCAAAGCTCATCTAGATTTTCATATGCTTCAGGATGTCATTTCACCTTACTGCTGCTTAATATTCCAAGATATGTATATAACAGATTTTGTTGATCCACTTGTATGTTGATGGGCATTTGGTTTGTTTCCATCTTTTGGCAATTGTGAGCAATGCTGCTTTGAACATCAGTGGGCAAATGTCTGTTTGTGTCATTACTTTCAGCTCTCCTGGGTTTATACCAAGTAGTGCTATTGCTGGGTCATAGGGCAACTTGACATTTCATTTCTTAAGGAATTGCCAAACAGTCTTCCATAGTGGCTGCATCGTTATATATTCCATCAGTAGTGCATAAGTGCCCCAATTTCTTCACATGTACTATAACATTCATAATTTCCTGTTTACTTAATAACAGCCATTCTTACAGGTGTGAGGTGGTATTTCATTGTTGTTTTGATCTGCATTTCCCATATAACCAATGAATATTAGTACTTCTTCATGTGCTTTTGAGCCACTGTATTTACTCTTCAGAAAAATGCCTATTCATATTTTTAGCCCATTTTAAAACTGGGTTATTTGTTTGTTTGTTGTTGAGTTGTATGATTTCTTTGTATATACAGGATATCAAACATTTGTCTAATATATGATTTCCAAATATTTTCTCCCATTGAGTTGAGTTCCTCTTCACCTTTTTGACAAAGTTTTTTGAGGTTCAGAAGCATCTGACTTTGAGGTTCTCCCATTTATCTATTTTTTTCTTTTGTTATTTCTGCTGTGGGTGTAAAGTTTATGAAGCTATGTCCTACTACTAAATCTTGAAGATGTTTCTCTTCATTTTCTTCTAGAAGCTTTATCATGCTAGGGTTTATATTTAGGTGTTTGATCCACTTTGAGTTAATTTTTGTGTAGGGTGTAAGATAGGGGTCCTCTTTTATTATTTTCGCTATTGATATCCAGTTCATCCATGCCCAATTATTGAAGAGACTGCTTTGTCCCAATTCAGTGGATTTGGGAGCCCTGTATAAATCAGTTGACCTTAGATTTGGTGGTCTATTTCTAAACTCTTAATTCTATTCCATTGGTCAGTGTGCTGGTTTGAAAGGAAGTATGCCCCCTAAGAAAAGTCGTGTTTTAATCAAAATATCATTTCATGAAGGTAGAATAATCTCTATTCAATACTGTATGTTTGAAACTGTAATCAGATCATCTCCCTGGATGATGTGATTTAGTCAAGAGTGGTTGTCAAACTGGATTAAGGGATGACATGTCTCCACCCATTTGGGTGGATCTTGATTGGTTTATTGGAGTCCTATAAAAGAGGAAATATTTTGGAGAATGAGAGATTCAGAGAGAGTGACACTATGAAGCAGAGAGTCCACCAGCCAGTGAACTTTGGAGATGAAGAAGGAAGACACCTCCCAGGGAGCTTCATGAAACCAGAAGCCAGGAGAGAAAACTAGCAGATGATGGCAACATGTTCACCATGGGCCCTTCCAGCTGAGAGAGAAGCCCTGATTGTGTTCACCATGTGCCTTCTCACTTGAGAGAGAAACCCTGAACTTCATTGGCCTTCTTGAACCAAGGTATCTTTCCCTGGATGCTGTAGATTGGACATTTCTATAGACCTGTTGTAATTGGGGCATTTTCTCAGCCTTGGAACTGTAAACTAGCAACTCATTAAATTCCCCTCTTTAAAAGCCATTCCATTTCTGGTATATTGCATTCCAGCAGCTAGCAAACTAGAACAGATTTTGGTACTGGAGAGTGGGGTACTACTGCTGTGGTTTGCAAATATCAAACATATTGGAATGGCTTTTTAAACGGATAAAGGGAAGAATCTGGAGGAGTTGTGAAACACTTGATAGAGAAGGCCTAGAATGCTTTGAAGAGAATCTTGGTAGAAATGTGGACTCTAAAGACACTTCTGATAAAGTCTTAGACAGAAATGAGACATGTGTCATTACAGACTGGAAGGAAGGCGATCCTTGTTTTAAAATGGCAGATAACCTGGTACAGTTGGCTAGTGGCTTTGGCTGGAAGGCATATTTTAAAAGCCATGAACTTAGATATTTAGCAGAGGAGATTTCCAAATTAAATGTCAAAAGTGCAGCCTGGTTTCTCCTTTCAGCTTATAGTGAAATGCGACAGGATAGAGATAAGCTGAAAAGTGAACTCTTGGGTACAATGAAACCAGAAATTGATGTCCTGGAAAATTCTGGGCCTCCAGGAAGGGAAACCCCAGAGAATAGTGCCCCACATGAGGTCTTGGCCAAATGTGGAACCACCTAGCCATTTCAGAGAAAGCCAGGGTCAGACATGGAGTTATCCAGGAAAGATTTGTGGAAACTCCTTATGTCTGATGGGCATGATCCAACACTACTGCATAGAAAGCCAACGAGAGTGCTGTGGGACCTGTATAAACAGAGCTGCTGCCAGTCTGGACTGGGCGGTTCAGAGAAGGGACACATTGGAGCAAAAATAACTTCAGAGGCAAAACCATGGAGGCTGAGGTCTGAAGTCAAAAAGCCTTGGGTCAAGAGAGTGGACCCACCCAAGCCCATGGAGAAGGTGAGTTTGCCCCAAAGGCAGAGAATGGGCCTTCCACTTCATTGCAGTGGAAGAGTCATGCCACCTCAGGCCTTGGAGAGTGTGAAGCACATTCCTTGGGGTTTTGGGAGAGCCTGGCTGCCACCACATGGAGGGGTGGAGCGTGTGCCCCGGAGATGGCAGAGAGTCCAGGTGCAGCCCTGATTCTTAGAGAGGGTGGAGCCAAGAAAAGGGTGGTCTCCCCAACATCCCCCAAAGTTGCATTCAGAGAGAGGCAGACCTCTGCATAGGCATTTGGAAAGGGTGGGACTGCCACTTTCTAAAGCCCTGAGGATAAATGACTCTCAGACTTTGAAATCTAATGGATTTTGCCCTGCAGGTTTTTGAAACTGTATGGGTCCGGTGACCCCTGTGTTCCTTCCTCCCTATGGAAATGTGTATATGTATCCTATGAAAGTTTCTCCTTTATATGTTGGCAGCAAATAACTTGTTATGAGTTTTCAAAGGTCCAGAGCCAATGGAGAGAATTTTGCCTTAGGACAGACCATGCCTGTAACTGACTCGATGAGATTTTATACTGTCTCTAATTTTGTACTTCATTTGTATTGCTACTGAAAGGTTTAAGGATTTCTGATATTGTTATGAAATTAATGTATTTTGTATATGGGAAAAACATGTCTTTTTTAGGGACCAGAGGGTGGAATGTGCTGGTTTGAAAGGAAGTATGCCCCTTAAGAAAAACCATGTTTTAATCAAATTATCATTTCGTACAGGTAGAATAATCTCTATTCAATACTGTATGTTTGAAACTGTAATCAGATCATTTCCCTGGATGATGTGATTTAGTCAAGAGTGGTTGTCAAACTGGATTAAGGGACGACATGTCTCCACCAATTTGGGTGGATCTTGATTGGTTTATTGGAGTCCTATAAAAGAGGAAATATTTTGGAGAATGAGAGATTCAGAGAGAGTGACACTATGAAGCAGAGTCCACCAGCCAGTGACCTTTGGAGATGAAGAAGGAAGACGCCTCCTGGGGAGCTTCATGGAACCAGAAGCCAGGAGAGAAAACTAGCAGATGATGGCACCATGTTCACCATGTGCCCTTCCAGCTGAGAGAGAAGCCCTGATTGTGTTCACCATGTGCCTTCTCACTTGAGAGAGAAAACCTGAACTTCATCGGCCTTCTTGAACCGAGGTATCTTTCCCTGGATGCTGTAGATTGGACATTTCTATAGACCTGATGTAACTGGGGCACTTTCTCGGCCTTAGAACTGTAAACTAGCAACTCATTAAATTCCCCTCTTCAAAAGCCATTCCATTTCTGGTATATTGCATTCCAGCAGCTAGCAAACTAGAACAGTCAGTGCTTCTATCATTGTGCCAGTAGCATGCTGTTTTCATCACTGTGGCTTTATAATAGGTTTTAATGTCAGGGGGTTTTAATCCTCCCACATCTTTCCTCCTTTTCAGGATGCTATTAGCTATTTGGGGTCTCTTTCCATTGCAGATGAATTTGGTACTTAGCTTTTTCAAGTCTTCAAAGTAGGTTGTAATTTTGATTGCTACTGTGTTGAATTTGTAGGTCCATTTTGGTAGAATTGACATCTGAATTATATTTAACCTTCCTATGCAAGAGCAGGGAATGTCGTTCCACCTATTTAGATCGTCTTTGATTTCTTTTAACAATTTTATGTAGTTTTCTTTGTACAAATCCTTTACATCCCTAGTTGAATTCATTCCTAAGTACTCGATTCTTTTAGTAGCTATATTGAGTGGAATTTTTCCTTATCTAACTCCTAGCTATGTAATTGTTTGTGCACAGAAATGTTAGTGATTTGTGCACATTAATTTTATATCCCATCACCAGGCTGAATTTGTTTATTAGCTCAAGTAATTTTGCTGTAGATTTCTCAGGATCTTATTAGTATCATGTCATCTGCAAATAGTGGAAGTTTTACTTCTTCCTTTCCAATTTGGATACCTTTTATTTTTTTACCTGCCTGATTGCTCTAGCTAAAACTTTTAGTAAAAAGTTGAATAATAGTGTGAGAGTGGGCATTCTTGTCTCATTCTTGATCTGTGGGGGTAAGCTTTCATTCTCCCTCCATTGGGTATGATGCTGGTTTTTGATTTTTCTTATATTCCCCTTATCATATTGAGGTAGTTACCTTTGATTCACATCTTTTAGAGTGTTTTTATCAGAAAGAGATGTTAAATATTGTTGAATGCTTTTACAACATCAATCGAGGTGATATATGATTTTTCCATTTCAACTTGTTAATATGCTGCATTATATGAATTTATTTCCTTGTGTTGAATCATCTTTGCATTCCTGGTACAAACCCCACTTGGTTGTGGTCTATAATTTTCTAATGTGTCATTGGATTCTATTTGCTCGTGTTTTGTTAAGAATTTTTGCATGTATATTCATTAGGTAGATTGGCCTGTAGTTTTCATTTCTAATAAAATCTTTACCCGGTTTTAGTATTTAAATGATGTTAGCTTCATAAAATGAGTTAACTAGTGTTCTTCAATTTTTTGGAAAATTTGAACATATTTGGTGTTAGTTCTTTTGGAATGTTTGATGAAATTCCCCTGTAAAGCTATCTGGCCTTGGGCTTTTCTTTGTAGGAAGATTTTTGATGACTGATTGAATCTTTTTACTTCTTATTGATTTGCTGAGAGCCTCTATTTCTTCCTGAGTCACTGTAGCTTGTTTGTGCATTTCAAGAAATTTTTACATTTCATCTAACTTGTCTAGCTCATTGGCATATATTTTTTCATAGTGTCATATTATGATTTCTTTTATTTCTTCAGGGTCTGTGGTTATGCACCCCTTCTTATTTCTGATTTTGCTTATTTACATCTTTCTCTTATTATCTTTGTCAGACTTGCTAATGGCGTATTGATTTTATTCATTATCTCCAAAAACTAACTTTTGGTTTTATTGACTCTTTCTACACTTCTTTTATTCTCCCATTCGTTTAACTCTGTTTTAATCTTTGCTATTTCTCTTCTTCTATTTCCTTCAGGGTTGGTTTGCTATATTTCTCCTCTTCCTCCAGGTGAACAGTTATGTCCTCAATTTTTGTTCTTTCTTATTTTTTAATGTAGGCATATAGGGCAGTAAATTTTCCTCCCAGCACAGACTTTGCCACATCCCAAAAGTTGTGATATGCTATATTCTCGTTTTCCTTCATGTCCAGATAGCTACTGATTTCTCTAGAAATTTCTTCTTTCACACACTGTTGATTAAGAGTGTATTATTTGATCTCCATAAATTCGTGAAAGCACTCCTTCTTTGATGGTTATTGATTCTACTGTGATCAGAGAAAGTGTTTGGGATAATTTTAACATTGTTTTGATTCATGAGGACCTGATTTGTGCCTTAGCCTTGGTCTATCCTTTAGAGTGCTCCATGAGCACTAGTGAAGAATGTAGGTCCTTGAGTTTGGGGATGTAATGACTTTTATGTGTCTGCTAGATCTAATTCATTTATTAAGTTGTTTAACTTCTCTGTTTCTTTGCTGATCCTCCTTCTGGTTTTTCTGTCTATTGAGCAGAGTGGTGAATCGAAGTCTCCTAATATTACTGTTGAAACTTCTGTTGTTCCCTTCAGTTTTGCCAATAGCTGTCTCATGTACTTTGGAGCTCATTGCTTGTGAGCACAAACTTTTATGATTGTTAATTTTTCTTGGTGAATTATCCCTTTTATTAATATCAGTATCCTTACTTGTCTCTTATCATGTTTCTATATTTAAAGTTTATTTTGTCTGATATTAGTATAGCTACACCTAATTTCTTTTGGTTACAACTTGTATGCAACATCTTTTTTTTATCTTTTTACTTTCAATTCATTTGTATGCTTGTGTCTAAGATGAGTCTCTTGCAAGCAGCATGTAGCTGGATTATATTTCATTTCTTAATCCATTCTGCCAATCTGTGTAACTGGTAAATTTAATCCACTAACATTCAAAGTTTTTACTGAAAAGACATTTATTAAATCCACTCTTCCTTTGGATTTTATTTATTTGATCTCTATATTATTTTCCTTCTTTCTCTTTATTTCCTTTAACTTACCCTTGTTGGTAATCTTCAATTCTGTGCCCTTGTCCAGACTTCCGTCGCCTGTCTTTTTATTCAACTGGTGGAACACCCTTTAGTAATTCTTGTACGGCCAATCGCTTGTTGACAAATTCTTTCAGGATTTGTTTGTCTGTGAAAATTTTAACCTGCCCCTCATTTTTTTAATTAAAATTTGGATGTATACAGTATTCTTAGCTGGCACTCTTTCTCTTTCAGATTTTAAATATGTCACACCACTGCCATCTCACCTCCATGGTGTCAGTGGAACCGTCTGAACTCAGTCTTTTGTGGTTTCCTTTGTATGTCATAGATTGTTTCTCTCTTGCTGCTTTCAGGATTTTCTGCTTCTCTTCAACATTTGACAGATTGATTAGTATGCATCTTGGAGAAGGCTTATTTGGATTTATTCTATGTGGAGTTTTCTTACTTCTTCAACTTGCATATTTATGTTCCTTTTAAGTGTTGGGAAGTTTTCCTCTATTATATCCTCAACTAATCTTCCTATACTTTTACTCTTCTCTTCTCCTTCAGGGACTCAGATTATTCTTATATATGTGCACTTTGTTTTGTCCATCACTTTCCTGAAGTCTAACCCAAACTTTCCATCTTTTTTGCCATTTGCTCTTTTGAGTGTTTCAAATCTGTTATCCTGTCCTCTAGTTAACTTATTCTTTCTTCTGCTTCTTCAATGCTGCTGTTGTTTCTCTAGTACTTTTTTCTCTAGTATCTTTAATCTCTGTGATATCTGCTGTTTTTCTATTTATTCTTACATGTTCCTTTCTATGAAATTCTAGTGTCTTTCTGATCTCCTTTATGTCATTAGCCATTCCATTTATTTTATTTAGTTGTTATATGAACATCTTTGATTAGTAGTTCCAATGTCTGTGTCTCCTCCAGTGTTTTCATTTTGTCATTAGGAGAGGCTATATCTGTCTGCATCATGATATGCTTAGTGATATTCTGTTGTCATTGCAGCACGTAAATATCTTCATTGGCTTACCTTGGAAGTTGGTATCCTTCTGTAGTCTAAAGCTTTGTATTTGAGGAATTGATGCGGTGCAGGATGTGGGGCATTGGGTAGGACACAACAGTGGTGATGCATTGAGGTCAAGAAGTCAGTGCATGAATACAGAGATGCCTGGCAGTGAGCTGGATGTGGCTTTGTAAATGCATGGATCTGGGGGGCAGGACCCTGGTGTGGGCTTCTGTAGGAGACAGGTCCCTTGTGTGCACCTGTACAAAGCTCAGAGGCAAGTAGTAGGCCAAGGTTGCATCTGCATGGCCTGGGGTGGAAGTGGAATGGCTGCACAGGTCAGTGCTTGCTCAGGGCTGTGTATTGTGACTGGGGACCATGCATTTGCACAGATCTTAGAGGGCAGTAAACTGATTTACATGTGTCCAGAGCTCAGGGGTGTGTGGTGGGCTTTCATGACAATATAAGCTGGGAGTGTGGGTAGCCTGGGTATGAAGGTAAGCACCTGCAGCCTTTTGCACTGATGATCACCTCCAGGGGTAGAGAAGGGGTGATGGGTCTCAGAAGGGGATAGGCAAGACTATACTTGTGTAGGAGAGGTGGATTCAGCTGTGGCATGTGTGCATGTACTTAGGATGTGGGTGGGGGGCAGGTACATGCAGGAGGGAGTGCTTGGAACTCAGAGAGAGGTATTGGTTATGTGTTCAGGTGTATGTCATATGGGGTAAATTGTGGGATATGTGACTGCACTGTGATGACAGCACATTCAAGGAATAAGGCTTGGCTTACTTCCAAGTCCCCAACTCCCCATCTGTGCACTCCTGAAGGCTGTGGGCTTTCTTTTCATATGGAGCCCATTAGACTGTTTGCAGCAGTTGGGCAGTCTCTGGGTCTTTGTGTCTCAATTCTTCAGCTTTTGCAACCAAGGCCTCCCTGTATGGTGTAGAAGACCCTCCCTGCTCACATTCTGGAATCACCATCTCAGTTGCCTTCAGATCCCTTCTTTAGCTGTTCCTTGGATCAGGGATGAACTCAACCTATCCTATTCTGCCACCTTCTTGAAACTTCCATAATTGTTTTTAATCCATTCCCTTGCTGATGGACACATCACTTGATTCTTGTTTTTATCTATTATGGATAAGAATTTCTATAAGTATTCTTGTACATCAGAAATATTTGCATAATTTATTTCCAGTGTTTTTTTCTATACAAAAGATAATGGTTAAATCAATGTTTACATTCTCTAAAGCAATTGTGCCAAAACCATTTTTATTTTAAAAGATCTCATCAAATTATTCTTCTTATTCATTAGTAGAACCCTCAACTCTAGCTTTAATCAATGCTAAATGAGGGGGTATTTGTGAATATCGTTAATGTAATGTATGTTGTATTTTTATAAAGAATACCTAAGGCATTTGAAAAACCTTTACTGTGAAAAATTTCAAACATATACACGGAGTCAGAGAGTGTAATGATCTAAAACCTAGTTCCAGTGATTATGAATTCAGGGTTAGCTACTTCATCTATACCAGAGTATCTCAGCAGAAGTTCCATTTACATTTAGGTTACATAATTCTTTATTGTGGGAGACAGTCCTTTGCTTTGTAAGATGTTCTGCAGCATCCCTGATCTCTGCTCACTTAGATGTCCATAGCACGCTCTCCTACCCATATTGTGACAACTAGAAACCTCTCCCAACTTTATCAAATGTTTCTTGGGGGCAAAATTCTCCTGGTTTAGAACTGCTGATTTAAGCTCTTTTCACAAAAAAGAAATACAATTGTCATTTTCTGACATGTGTTGCTCATATTCATTAGACCTACCCTTTTGAATAGTGTCATTTCATATAAATCCACATGACTTAAATCATGGTAAGCAGGAGCTATATCTAATCAACCTCTGAACAATATAGAGACCCATCCAGGGTAAGTACCTCTGAACATGTGTGAATTTAATTTGTTTCCAGTAACTGCTAATTTATGAAGTTATTTCCAAATAGAAGTTTGGGTTTTTAGTAACCAGGTTCTTCTTCCCATGAGGAAGTTTCACTAATTTGAAAACGTAATGTGGCACAGCTCATTAGGGAATACCATCTCTTGCCTGATCATTATGACTCTCCCCTTGTATCTCTTGAGCAGCTGTACTCAAGGCTAAGCTGCTTCCATGCAACAACTGAGAGGTGGAAGGGAAGCAAGTCTCTTTTGCTCTTGTTTTAACTCAGGTAAAATTGAGACCCTACATGGCTTAATCTCAGCATAATCAAGCCTGAGGCTTACAGGCGTTCAAAGCTCTGTCACTTCAGCAAGGTAGGGCACTTGGTATCTTAGTTATGATGCTTCTCTGTTGGCTAAGTGGGAAACATGGGTAAGCTGAGGGCTGTCCTCAGGATGTTATCTGTATCTCTATGGTCAGAACAAAAAATGGTAACTGGGTGAGAATGGCATAGCCACAAAATTATTGGGGTGAGTTTTTTTCTGACCATGTTTCTTTAGCATATGAATATTATGGTCCCACTTTGCTATCAAAAGGAATGTTATATGAAGCACACAGCATCTTAAAAAACATGCTCTCCTAATGATCAGGCCACTGACTGAATGCCTAACCACAGGTAAGCATTGGGATTCAAGGATGGAGAAAACATGGTTTTGGTCCTTGGCTAATTGTGTTCCTTTAATATTTATGGAATAGTTACAAGGTACCTAGGGCTCAGCTAAGAAGGTTAGGGAAGAAATACATCTCCTGTAATTAAGTCATTCATTTTAACTACATTTATTACATGGTATTTCTTGGCAAGCATCTCAGGAAGTATTTGAGATAGAATGATGAGTAACATTTAATGCCTGCACTCAGGAAGCTCACAGATCAGTAGGGCAGATGGCCATGTAAACCAATGATAATTTAATATGGTAAGTGCTGTGATTCCAAGCTGCACTGAGAAAGGAGGGACCACCTATTGTCAAGGCTTACTGATAATAGTGGAGTTTGATTCTCATCTTTCAAACTAATCCAAGTCAGCAGAGAGGACAGGATCAAATTTATCATAGAATGGTGCTGAGAGTAGATTTAGGACATGTACCTATCAGGTAGATACTATTATCTCCATGTTACAGTGAAGACTTTGTGTTTTGAGAGGCAAAATAACTTTCCAGATATCTCAGAGGTATTTCCTGAAGAAATCTGTATGTGAATTTAGGAGTCCAGGCTCATAGCAGTGATTTCTTCTAAGCACAGACTCTTGGCAAACTTCACCTGCTGATCTAAGCAGGTAAGGCTGATCTGTGTCACTATTCTCTGTGTCAGAAATTAATATTTTCTCAATGATTTCCATATGGATCATGGTCCTGAATCACCTGGCTTTGTCCTAATAGCTGAATGAAGTAGCTTGTGGTATGAGAAGTAGTCATGTAGCTATTTCTCCCAGGTTCCCTGGGTCACACTGTATGACATCTCAGCCATCTTCAAGAGTCCAACATAGACATGAACAATTTTCACATCAGTCCATGAGCAGTCATGGTGATGCCCCAAGTGTATGGTGGGCTAAGCAAGGGAGAGGTGTCAGAGTCTGACTGGACATGTATATATGGCACAGTCCCAGGCCTTTACTGGGGGCATGAGTGGAGGAAACAAGGCACCAGTGAGGAGAAGAACTTAGCAGGAAATGAGATAGATCTTTGGGAAGGGACAAGGTTACCCATTGACTGAATGCAGAAAGAGAGAATTAAAAGATTAAGAGAAGAAATAAGAGCACATAGTGTCAAGGGAGTTACAGAAGGGACATCTCTTCTGAAGGCTCTGAAGGGTATGTGGAGATGTTGTGTGAATGCTTTTTAAAATCAAGGATAAAAAAAGGAGAAAGGAAAGGGAGTCGAAGGGAATTTGTCAGCAAACAAACAAACAAAGCCATTCAGCAGTTATAGAAATGCTAATAAATGAAGATAGTAACTCAGTCCTGGCTGCCCCACACTGCATACATGTAGGTCCCAAATGAGGCACTAATCTCACAGTCTTTCCAATTTGGGTCTGTTTCCATTACTGATTTTACTTTCTAGTTGACTAACACTCATCATGATATCTCACTGCCTGCAGATCAAACTCTAAAGTCCATAACAGTCTTTCTTAAACTTGTACCAGACTCTACCTCCAGATTTTTATTTTCCTATCACCCCCTTTATTCTAGATACACAGAATGAATGTCCATAGTTTTGTACTTTGCTCTTGTCTTCTCTTTGCACATAACTAATTCCTACTCCATTTCTGATATCCAGTTTATAAACTTAACAGCATGCCAAGGTTTACTATATAATTCACCTACTCATGTCAACAGAGTCTCCTATTCTGTATCATTTCAGATTACCCCACCCACATTACTGTCTTCTAGTGGTGACTTAATGGCTAACACACACAATGTTACTGAATTCATTTTTGTGAGACTTTCTCAAAATTAGGAGGTACAGAGAGATTGCTTCGTGATATTTCTGCTCTCATACACTGCAATTGTGCTGGGAAATACCCTTATTGTACTCACTCTGATGACCAGCAGAAGACTTGTTTCCCCCATGTACTTCTTCCTCGGGTACCTATCCTTCATGGACACATGCTACGCCTCTTCTACAGTCCCTAAACTCATGTCAGATTTGCTGACTACTCAGAAATCTATATCTCTGTGGAGCTGCCTGATACAGCTTTCTTCTTCCACTACTTTGGTGATCCTGAGATGTTCCTTATATCTGTGATGGCCTATGACTGCTATGTGGCCATCTGCAAGCCCTTGAAGTATACCACTATAATGACCAAGCGGGTGTGTGCATCCTAGTGGGAATTTCATGGATGGGGGCTTTGTACACTCCTTTGGCCAAATCCTTCTCATCTTCTACTTGCCATTTTGTGGCCTCAATGTGATCAACCACTATTTATGTGATGTACTTCCACTGCTCAAACTTGCTTGCTCTGACACCTTTCTCAATTGGTCTGCTGATTGTTGCCAATGGAGCACCCTCTCTGTGATCAACTTTGTGGTCTTAATCATCTCCTATGCAGTCGTCTTGAACCAGCTGAGGAACCAAAGCTCTGCAGGGCAGCTCAAGGCCCTCTCCAACTGTGGGTCCCCTATCATTGTGGTTGCCTTGTTCTTTGGGCCTACTGTCTTCATCTATCTGAGACCTTACATCACACTGACTATTGACAAGATAGTGGCTGTGTTTTATACAATGGTCACACCCCTACTCAACCCTGTCATCTACTCCCTGACAAATGCTGAAGTGAAGAAAGCAATGAAGAGGCTATGGATCAGGATAATGGGACCAAATGAGAGATAAGGGCTGAGAAGGGGAACTTTGAATTTACAATGCTGCTGAATCCAAATCAAATCCCTGAGAGAAGACATATGGGTTTAGGAAAGTTTACAGCATATATTAGTTCTAGTTATTCTAACTGGTGCCCATCTTCAAAAATTTCATTTTAAATGCTTGTAAAATATTTATTCTTGAGGATTTACCTTAAATTTACTAGCTATTTATTCTGTTGTTAGATGTTTAGATTGTTTCTAATTTGTATAACTATAAATAATACTGTATTCAATATTCTTGAAAAGGTATTTTAGCTATAGTTCTCATTTTCTATTATACTCACTTCATATAGCAAATTTACTGTAACATAGGGAGGGTATAAGGACTTTTGATCCATAGTGTTAAATTGATTTACAGAAAGATTGTATGCAAGCATTTCCCTGTGACAGTGCTCTTGATGGAATTTGAACACTGTCATTAAACATTCTTTAACAGAAATAGGATGTTTGCATAAATGTCAAAGATTCTACCCATAAAATGCAAGTTTCAAGTGGAGAAACCTGGAACATACCTCCATATACAGTTGATCAAAATTAACAACCCCTTAATGGGACAAATTGATGTCATGTGCATTCTTGCTTGATGCACTTGAGAAATACCCAATATCATGACTGTGATATTCCTAACATCCCTGAGTCTAATCACACACAAAAAATCAGGGAAACTGAATTTGAAGGACATTCTACAAAATTACTGACGTGTACTCTTTAGAAGTCTCAATATCATAAAAGACAAATATAGAATTATGAGTTGTTCCATATGAAGGGAGATTAAAAATACATGCTAATCAATTGCAACATGTGATCCTGGATTGTATCCTAGAATAGATAAAGGACTTTAGGGGGGCGACATTCTGTAGATTAGATAATAGAATGATATGAATGTAAACTTCTTAATTTTGATAACAGTACTGTGCATAGATCAGAAAATGTTCTTTGGTTTTAGGAATTGCTGAAGTATCTACAGTAAAGAAACATTATCTCAGGAACTTATTCTCAATAAATTCATTAAAAATCCATGTATCTATTGAGAGAATGAGTGATAATAAAAGTGTGGCAAAATATTAACTTTTGAAGAATTGGATTAGGATATATAGGAAGTATCTGTGTTATTATTGCAATTCTTTTCATGTCAGATATTATTTTAAAGTATAAACTTAAAATATTTACAAATTTGATAGACATCTTCATATTGTTTAAAATGCATTTTTTATGAGGATGGGTGTTCCATCTTTATTTGACTGTTACTTTACAAAATATTCAATGTTTAAATACTTTGCATTATTGCATAGTAAAATCTATGTTTTTCCTAATGATTTCTTCCATTGATTTTCTGTTTAAAATATTCTAAACCGTCAATTAAATATACTTTCCATTTTACAAATTATATTTTTATATAAATTTGTGGACATATAATGCATTCATAAGATTTTAAAGAACAACAAAGTAAAAACGTGCATAGTGAAAAATGGTGTTCCCTTATCTCTTCATTCCTGATTTCCCCTCTCCCACAATCCCACCAGATAAATAATTTTCTTAATTTCTATTTTCCTTTCATGGTTTCCATGAGTAAATGCAAGGGTGTGTGCATGTGTGTGCATTCTTATTATCACTATATTTTACATGAATGACAGTTTACTACTTGAAAGGATTTGAAACTTGCTTTAACAGTTAATAATAAACCTTGTAGATATTTTTATATTAATATAAAGATAATTCCTTATGTATTTTTTACAGCTTTGTGTTACTCATTGAATGGATATGTCATCATTTGCTTAAGCTGTCCTTTAATGATTGTTTTCAAATAAAGCTGCAGTGAGTAAACTTGCTTAAAACTCATGCAATTAATCTTCAAGATCATTTTCCAGAAGTAAAAATGCCTGATCAAATGTTGATATTTCTTTCCAGTTTTAATATATATTTTCAATTCATTTGCCATAGAAGTTGTACACTAACCAGAAATTTTATTTTTCCTTAAACATGTTGTAGAATTTTGGGGACTTCAGTAATATAATAGATGAAAATGGCATCTCAGTAATTTAAATTTTTATTTACATTATTTAGGGTGAAGTTGGATATCTTTTCATATATTTAAAGGCCATTTTTATTTTCTGTGACCTGTCAGGTCACATAACTTTCTCATATTTGGGTTTTGGTTTTTTTCATGATGTTCTAGGAACTATTTATATAAAACTATGACTCCTTTCTGATATGAATTTTTAATATTCACACAGGGTTTTCATTTGCCTTTTGACCTAGTTAATGATGTTTTTTGAAATATGATATATTTGATTTCATTGTAATTAATTACCATCATATTTCATGCCTCTGGAATAGCTGAGACCAGACTGCTTCCTATTTTTGAAGTTTTATGGCATGTTAACTATCTGGTGGGCTAGTTTTTTCTAAATTCTCTTCATTATCTAAGCCCTCTTGGCTATTGTTTTTCCAAATAAACATTAAACTTAGATTTAGACCACCCCCTGCCCCTACCCGGTCTCCAGAAAAAAACCTGCTATTATTTTGATTGATGTAACCATATATTTATAAATTTATTTAGGATGAGTTGGCTGGCATCTTAGTGATGTGGAGTCTTCCCATCCAGAAACATGACATGTTTTGATTTATCTGTCCTTTTGTATTTTTCATTAGAGTTATATTGTTTTCTTATTTTTATTGTGGAAACATATACAGAACATAAACTTTCACATCTCTACCAATCCAAATTCAATGGTATTAATCACATTCACAATGCTGTGCTACCCTCAAAATCACACTTTACCAGAACATTCTCTAACACTCATTATGGTTTATCACCCATTGCTTGTCCCCTCACCCCTGGGATTCTGCACCTTATTTTTTACTTCTATGAATTTACATACTCTAGCTCTTTCATATAAGTGGAATTATACAAAACTTGTTCCTTTTGTTCTGACTATTTCACTCAGTAAGCTGTATTTAAAGTTCATCCATGTAATGGCATGTATCAGAATATCATTTTTTAAAAATCTGAGTAATATTGCATTAATGCATATATCACCTTTTGCTTATCCTTTCATCTGCTGATGGACATTTAGGATGTTTCCACCTGTTGTCTATTGCAAATAATACTGCTATGAACACTGGTATACAAATATCTATCAGAGTCCCTGCTTTATATTCTCTGGGGTATGTTCTTTTGAGTGGAATTCCCAGATATTATGGTAATTCTATTTTACTTATTGAGGAACCATCAGCTGTTTTCAACAATGGGTACACTATGCTGCATTCCCACCAACAGTGTCTGAGGTTCCTATTTCTCCACATATTCTTTAGCACTTGTGATTTCCTTTTATTAATAGCCGCCATTAAATGGGAGTGAAGAATTATATCATTGATTTCAATTTGCATTTCCCTGACAACTGAGGTGAGAATGTATCCCTGTGCTTATGACCATTTGTATATCTTCTTTGAAGAAATGTCTATTCAAGCACTTTGTCCATTTTTACATGAGATATTTATATTTTTGTTTTTGAGTTGAAAGGAAATATTCATATATTCTTGAAGTTAAACCCTAATCAGATATCTAATGTACCAGTTTGAAGCTATTCTGTACCCCCAGAAAAGCCATGTTTAATTGCTGACCTAATCTTGGGGGCAGCCATATGTTTTAACTCTTATTCAATACTGAAGGTTGGCAATTTTTCATTAGGTTATATTCTTGGAGATATGACATACCAAATTGTGGATTTGACCTTTTGATTAGATGGAGATGTGACTCCATTAATTCCAAGTGTGTCTCGATTAGTTTACTGCAGTCTTTATAAGGGGAAACATTTTGGAGAAATCTCAGAAATGACACAGCTGACAGAAACTTCAAAGCCCAGAGAGACATAAATGTGTGGAGATGCTTGGAGCCAAGCAGACACCATCATGAGATGTTAAGCAAGCAGGGTCCTTGGAGACAGCCAAGGGAAGCCAAAAGATGGAAAGCCAGCTCTGGAGAAGCAAAGTAAGGAACCTCCAAAGGAATAGAGGCTGAAAGCAATGGAGCCCAAAAGCAAGGAACCAGCAGAGGCCCCTACCTGACTTTGCAGCTGACCTAGGATTTCCAGATGCATCAGTCTTTCCTGAGTGATGGTAACTTCTTAATGGTGCCTTAATTTTGTCACCTTCATGTCCTTAGACCTGTAAACTTGCAACTTATTAAATTTCCCTTTTAAAAGCCATTCCAGTTCTAGTGTATTGCATTCTGGCAGCTTAAAAACTAATACATCTACTAACCACATAATTCTTCCAATTTTTAGGGTGACTGTTCAATGTCTTGATAATCATATTTGATCCCTGAATTTTATTTTCATGAAGTTCCCATTTATCACTTTTTCCTTTCATTGTTTATACTCTCTGTGTAAAGTGTAAGAATCCATTGCCTACTACAAAGTGCTACAGATATTTCTCCATTTTCTTCTAAGGGTTCTATAGTTCTGGCTGTTATATTTGGTTCTTTTGTCCATTTTTAGATATTTTTTGCATATAATGTGAGCTTGGGGTCCATGTTCATTCTTGGATGTGGATATTCAGTTTTCCCATAACCCTTTGCTAAAGAGACTATTCCTTCCATATTTGAATGGATGTGGAATATTTATATAAGAATAAAACAAGGTGATTGCATATTAATAAAAGTGACAATATACCAAAATGAAATGACAACCATGAAAATGCTCTTAAACAGAGCACCAAAAAAATACATGAGGCAAACATGGGATAAACTGAAGAGAGAAATAGACAACTCCACAGTAATAGTGGGAGACTCCCATAAAACATATTCATCAATAGACCTAGGCAAAAGATATAGGCAAAAGTTCAATAATGGAACAGAGAATGTGAATAAATCATAAAGGAACTAGGCCTGACAGATACGTACAGAATGTTGTACCATAAAACAGCAGGATATAGATTCTTCCTAAGGGCACATAGATTATTCTTCAGGATAGACTACATGTTTTGTCCCAAAACAAGTATCAATAAATTTTAAAAGATTGAAATTATACAAAGCATCATCTCTGACCATAATGAAATAATGCTGGAAATGAATAACAGGCAGAGAATCAAAAGAACAAAAATATATGGAAATTAAATAACACACTCTTTTACTATCAATGGGTCAAAGAACAAATCACAAAGGAAATCAGTAAATGTCTTGAGAGAATGAAAAGAAGAATATAACATATCAAAGCTTATGGGATGCAGAAAAGACAATACTGAGAGAGTACTTTATTCCTCTAAGTACATACATTACAAAAGAAAAAGAGCTAAAATCAAAGACCCAACTATACACCTGGAGGAATTAGATAAACAATATCATATTAATTCCAAAGCAAATAGAAAGGCATAACAAATAGTAGACCATAAATATATGAAATTCAGATTAAAAACCAATAGAATCAACAAACTAATAATTTGATTATATGGGAAAATTAAATAAATTGACAAACTCTTAGCTAAATTGATAAAGAAAGAAGATGCAAATGAACAAAATCAGAAACAAGTGGGTGAACATTAATACTGATGTGACATAAAAAATAAGGATCATACAGTGAGTGGAAAAGTATTTGCAAGCCCTCTTAGGGGAATGGTGAGAGCGGGGAGAAATTCAACTTCCCTAAGTCGAATTCTTGATATTCTCACAAGCAGTGTGGACAACCAAAGCTACAGGCTGAGCCCCGAGTCTTGGGATTTGTTCATATGAAACTTAATCCCACACAGGATAGGTCAAGTCTACTTAAAATTTGGGCCTAAGAGTTACCCCCAAGAGAGCCTCTTTTGTTGCTCAGATGTGGCCTCTCCCTCCAGCCAACATGATGAGCAGTCTCACCACCCTCCCCCTCTCTGTGTGGGACATGACTCCCAGGGGTATGGACCTTCCTGGCAACGTGGGACAGAGATCCTGGAATGAGCTGATACACAGAACCAAGGGACTGAGAAAAACCCTAGAAAGAGCTGAGAATTAACATCAAGGGATTGAGAGAACCGTCTCGACTAAAAGGGGGAAGAGTGAAATGAGACTAAGTGTCAATGGCTGAGAGATTCCAAACAGAGTCGAGAGGTTATCCTGGAGGTTATTCTTACGCATTAAATAGATATCACCTTGTTGTTCAAGATGTAGTGGAGAAGCTGGAGGGAACTGCCTGAAAATGTAGAGCTGTGTTCCAGTAGCCATGTTTCTTGATGATGATTGAACAATGATATAACTTTCACAATGTGACTCTGTGAATGTGAAAACCTTGTGTCTGATGCTCCTTTTATCTACCATATCAACAAAAGAGTAGAACATATGGAATAAAAATAAATAATAGGGGGAACAAATGTTAAAATAAATTTAGTTAAAATGCTAGAGGTGAATGAGAGCAAGGGGTAAGGGGTATGGTATGTATAAATTTTTTTCTCTATTATAATCTTATTTCTTTTTCTGTTGTCTTTTTATTTCTTTTTCTAAATCAATGCAAATGTTCAAAGAAATGATGAATATACAACTATGTGATGATATTAAGAATTACTGATTATATGTGTGGAATGGAATGATATCTTATTGTTTTGTTTGTTGTTAAATTTTTTATTAATAAAAAATTGAAAAAAAATAAGAATCATAGAAGATCCTATGAAGAAATTTATGTCAGTGAACTGGACAGCTTAGATGAAATGGATAACTTCTTAGAAATATATAAACAACTTACATGGACTCTAGAAAAAGCAGAAGAACACTCACAAGTAAAGACATTGAAATAGTCATCAGAACCTCCCAATGAAGAAAAGCCCAGAATGAGATGCCTTCACAACTGAATATTGCTAATCCTTTCAAGAAAATATAATCCTAATCTTGCTCAAAATCTTTCAAAAAAAAAAACTGAAGAAGAGGGAACACTACCCAACTCACTCTATGAAGCCAAAATGACCCAAACACAAAAGCCAGATGAAGGTACTAAAGAAAAGAAAAATTTAGACCAATTTTTCTGATGAATATGGATGCAAAGTGCCTTAACAAAATACTAGAAAATTGAATGGCACATTAAAATAATTGTGCACCATGATCAAGTAGGTTTAATCCCAGGTAGGTGAGAATTTAAATAATAGTTTTTTAACACACTACATTAACAAAATGAAGGGTGACAACCACATGCTCATCTCAATTTATGCAGAGAAAGCATTTGACAAATCCAGCATCCTTTCTTGAAAAGAATATTATGAAAGATAGGAATAGAAGAAAGGATCCTCAACATGATAATTGGCATATGCAAAAAACCAAAAAACAGCATCATACTCAAGGGTGAAAAAGCTTTCTCACTAATTTCTGGAACAAGACAAGAATATCCACTCTCACAATTGTTATTCAAAATTTCATTTTATTCTCTAGCCAAAGCAACAGGGCAAAAAAGGAATAAAAGACATCCAACATGAAAAGAAATAAGTAAAACTTTCACTACTTGCAGAGACATGATTCTGTAGAGAACTCCCAGAAAATCTACAACAAAACTACTAGAGCAAATAAATGAATACAAAAAGTGGCAGTGTATATGATCAACACATGAAAAGCTGCAGAGGTTATATACAATAATAATAGTCACTTCAGCTCTGGGAACTTCAATTTATGGCACTTCCAGACCTGTGCATTTGCTCGGGCTCCAATCATGTCCTTCAGCTCTGGGAACATCAGATTGTGAAAGTCCAAATCTAACGCATGTGCATGGACCTCAAACATCCTTTCCAACTCTGAGAAAGTGTTGAGTACCACTGCCTAGACACATCTGCTCCAACACACATAGGCTTAAAACTGATCTGCTACCACAACTCTATGCAAATGCACAAAGGGAGCTGAACCCCTGACCAGCACCCACCAGGATTATGCCTCCCAGACAGGTGTAACTGCATTCTCACATCCTCCCTGGCTGTTAGGCACCCATGTTCACAAACATCAGTGTAACATCCCCAAACTACACCTATATCTGTCCTGAAATGAATCACTGCACTGTTGTATCCTGTCCTGTATTCTGCTTCCAGTGGCACATTCATCTCACAAACAAAAGACCTTACACTATTGAAAGTAATCAACTCCAAAAGTAAATCAATTAAGATATGTGTATTCAATGAAAGCAACAAAAGATCACTAAGCATATCACAATGGAGATAAATATGGCCCTGCCTAATGATCAAATTAAAACACCAGAGAAGGCGGCGATGTTGGAACAATGAATCAAAGATGTTCATACAACTCTACTTAATAAAATAAGGGGGATAGCAAATGACAAGAAGACAGTAGAAGAGCATACAGAGGAATTAGAAAGAATAAATATAAAAAAACAGATATCACAATGATCAAAGACTCTGTGGACCAAATAGAAAACATATTAAATGCACAAAACACCAGATTTTAAAAGGTAGAAGAAAGAACAAGTGAACTAGAGGACAAGATAGCTGACTTCAAACACTCAAAACAGAAAATGGCAAAAAAGATGGAATGATTTGAATTGGAACCTCAGGGAAATGAAGGACAAGACAATTCACACAAAAATAAGAATCATTGTTATCCCAGAAGGAGAAGAGAGAAGTAAAGGCCTAAGCAGAGTAGTTGAGGATACAATGGGGAAAAACTTCCCAACACTTATAAAGGACATATATAATCATGTCAAAGAAGTACAACAATTTCCAAACATTATAAATCCAAATAAACTTTCCCCAAAATGTACTAATCAGTCTGTCAAATTTTGAAGAGAAGCAGAAAATTCTGAAAGCAGCAAGAGATAAACAATCTACTACATGCAAAGGAAACCAAATGTGCTGGTTTGAAAGGATGTATGTTCCCAAGTAAAACCATGTTTTTATCTAAATCCCATTTCACAAAGGCAGAATAATCCCTATTCAATACTGTATGTTTGAAACTATAATCAGATCATCTCCATAGTGATGTGATTTAATCAAGAGTGGTTGTTAAGCTGAATTAGGTGATGACATGTCTCCACCAATTTCAGTGGATCTTGATATGTTTCTGGAGTCCTATGAAAGAGGAAACATTTTGGAAAATGGAAGAAATTCAGAGAGAGCAGAGAAAAATGACATAGCCACGAAAAGCAGAGAGCCCACAAGCCAGCAACCTTTGGAGATGAAGAGGGAAAATGCATTTTGGGGATCTTCATGAAACAGGAAGCCAGGAGAGAAAGATAGAAGATGATGCCTTGCCTGCCATGTGCCTTTCCAGCTGAGAGAGAAACTGTGACTGTGTTTGCCATCTGCCTTCTCACTTGAGAGAGAAACCCTGAACTTCATCAGCCTTCTTGAACCAAGATATCTTTCCCTGGATACCTTTGATTGGACATTTCTGTAGACTTGTTATAATTGGGACATTATCTCAGCCTTAGAACTGTAAACTAGCAGCTTATTAAATTCCCCTTTTAAAGACATTCTGTTCCTGGTATATTGCATTCTGGCAGCTAGCAAACTGGAACACCACATAAGACTGAGTTTAGGCTATTCAACTAGCACCATGGAGGTATATTCAAGATCCTGAAAGCAAGAGACTTCCAGCCAAGAATTCTGTACCCAGCCAAATTGTCCTTAAAAACTGAGGGAAAGATGAAAGTTTTCACAGACAAAGAAGTCCTGAAAGAAGTTTTCAACAAGAGACTAGTTCTACAAGAAATACTAAAAGGAATTGTTCCAGCTGAAAAAAAAAACACAGAAGAGGGAGGTCTGGAGACAGGCAAAGAATTGAAGAGTACCACCAACAGCAATTTAAAGAATACAAAGAGAAAGAGGGAAAAGAATATATAGATCTGACAAATAAAATAAAAATGATAAGATGGTGGGTTCAAGAAATGCATTTTCAGTAGTAACTTTGAACGTTAATGGACTAAACTTATGAATTAAAAGATACTAATTGGCAAAATGGTTTAAGAATAATAATCCAGCCATATGCTGCTTACAAGAGACTCAACTGAGACACAAGGATACAAACAGACTGAAAGTGAAAGCATGGAAATGAACCAAAAGAAAGCAGTAGTAGCTATAGTAATATTGGACAAGATAGTCATTAAATGTAAAGACATCATAATAGAAAAAGAAGGATACCGTATCCTAGTTAAAAAGTCAATTCACCCAGACTATATAACAATCAATAAATCCAAAACTTAGTCCTTTCAGAAAGTAAATAAAATTAGTAGACCAGCAAGAATGACAAAGAAAATGAGAGAGAGGTTGAAATAAACATAATCAGAAATAAGAAGGGATGCATAACCACAGACCCTGAAGAAATAAAAGAAATTATAAGAGGATAATATGAACAACTATATGCCAACAAACTAGGCAACTTAGATAAAATGGGAAAATTCTGGGAAACACACAAAGAAGCTACTCTGACTCAGGAAGAAATAGAAGATAAATCTTGCATGTTGCAGGGCATTCAGACAACACACAGTCGTTGGAAGGAGCTCATCTGGTTAACCGAGTACCTTGGGAAAATCAGGGCTCTGATCCCCTCTGCTCTGGCTGGAAACCACAGGCAGGGCAAGAGAAGGGGACTAGAGTGTCAGGCCCTCGGGGGCAGGAGAGAGATGCCCTTAGAGCTGGCCATGGGGATCGGATCTCACCATGTCAGAAGGCCTGGGATGTTTGGAAAGGTGGGACTCCAGAGACTGCCTGGGATTCTCAGAGAAGCCAGCACCTCTGCCTGCACTGCCGCTGTCAACACAGCTGCTGCCACCAGGGACGGTTGGTGGGCAGGGTCTCGCACACAGCTCCACCTCTGCAGACCCTGCCCTCTAACCCACCGGGACCGGTGTTTGTGACAAAGAGGCTACAGCCTCAGCATTTGTGGCCATGACAGGGGCACATGTTGCCCCCCATCATGTAAGCACTGCACAACTACAAGCCCAGGCCTTCTCACTCCCCACCCCCAGTTCTGTGAGGCATATAGATCACCTTGCCAGCAGGCGATGTTCAACTGGGCAGTGTGTCCATTGGCTTCTGAATGGGATGGAACCCTGGGATGCCTAGCTACAACTGTCTGTCTGTTTCCTGGCTCCAATTTTGGTTTGCTTCCGTGTACACAAAGTTTGCATAGGGGCTTAATGCACCAGATGCACCAGGCATGGAGTTGAGGGTTCCAAAGGAAGGAGACAGGGGGCAACAAGACACAAAGCATCTGGGAAAAGGTGTTATTGTAGCAGACGTTCTCAGCAATGGATTTCTGAATTTAACTTTAGTGGACCATCTGGCTGTCCATCGTCAGTCCACTGAATCCTCAATTCAGTGTGAGATCTTGTTAGTTAGTCCAGGTCAGTGTGATGTCTTGATATATCCCTGAATAATTTGATCAGTTAAGAAACAAATGTTCTGAGGTCCCCTTAGGGACTGGGGTGAAAAAGGAAATATTCCACATCCCCATTTGGAGACTATCTGAAATTGTCCCAAGCAGGTGAGAACGGTGACATCCTTGTGCCAAGTACTCCGTCTTGGTGGTCCTCCCCAAGAACCTAATTCCTGAAATGCAAAGACCAAGCATCCTTACAGTTAGTCCTGAGAGTCACCCCCATTGGTCATCTTTTGTTGCTCAGATGTAGCCTGTCCTCTCTAAGACAATTCAGTGGGTGGATGGCTACCCTCCCCCCACGTGGGACATGTTTCCCAGCTGTGCAAATCTGCCTGGAAACATGGGTCACTACTCCTGGCATCAGGATTCAGCAACAAGGGATGGAGAAAGCCTGCTTGACCAAGGCAGCAAGAAAGTGCTCAGACAAATAAAGGTTCAGTGGCTGAGATATTTCAAAGAGCGAACAGGTGCTATTGGGGAGGTGATTCTTATGCACTATATGGAATGCCACTGTGCGTTTATGGCATAATGGGGTGGCTGGAGGGAACTACCTCAAACTATTGGGTGATGTTCCAGTAGCCTTGATTCTTGAAGACGATTGCTGTAAGACATTACTTTTACCATGTGACTGTGGGACTGTGACAATCTACTTTCCCTTGCTTCTTTTATCTAGGCTATGAAAGGTGAGTAAAGAAAAGGTGGACAAAGAATAAATGAATGGCAGGGTGGACAAAGATGAATGCAAATTGCATAACTGGAAATTATAGTGGTGAATGACAGGGTGGATCAGGGATATGGTACACATGTTTTTATTTTTCCTTTTGTGTCTTCTTCGAGGGTAATGCAGTAGTCTGAGAAATGATCACGGTGATCAATCCTCAACAATGGAATGATATTATATGCCATTGGTTGTACACCAGGCATGGAGAGCATGTGTGTGCAGATTCATCAAAAATATTAAAAAGGGGAAAAAAAACAAGAGACAGGATGGTGCATATATCCAGTTTCAATTCCAAAGCTCTCAGTTTTCCCATCTTGCACACTGAGACACAGGTGTGACAAGTTTTTCCTCATTTGATTCCCACTAGGCAGTAATTGAAATATATCCTGTCAAAACATCATCAATGCAAAAAATAAAAATGAAAATGAACAAACCATTGGGGCCAAGATGGCGGCTTAGCTATGTGTACAATTTAGTTTGTCCTCCAGAACAGCTACTAAATAACCAGAAACAGTACAGAACAACTCCTGGGGCCATGTCAGTGACTGGACACACTGTGTACCCCAGTCTGGACAAGCTGGACTGGCTGTGAGCCCCCTAAAACCATGAGTAACCCAAGCCATGGCGCCAGGGCACCTCCCCCACAGGCTGCTTCCCAGAGGGGAAAGGAAAGAGACAATCAGTAGCAGGGGCTGAGCCCAACCAAACACCAATTGTGGAATTAATTAACAAATTCTAACAACTAAAAATAGGCCCCCAGCTCAGGTGAATCATGTCAAAGTGAGGGTCACTCATATTTGCCCTGGCACCAAGGGCACAAGGATGACAGAAAAAGAAAAAAAGAAACAGAGGTTTTCATGGCAATGTTTCTATGAAGGCTTGACTGCCTTTGGATACAGCAGCAGGACATCTTAGACTGCAACTGCCGCAAGCAAAGGCAGAAACAAGATGGTTTGAGGGCTTGTCTGGAGCCTGTGCCTTCCCCAGGGGAGGGGAGAAGCCCAACTCAGGTAGAATCCCTCCCTCAAGGAATTCAGACACCAGTGATAGGAAATTTGAAGCCATTAAAGCTAGCCTACAACCTCTCCTCTGTCTTCATCATGTCCCCAGCAAGGAGAGTCTACCAAAGTTAAAGGTACTGCCTCATCTTATGCTGGTGGGATCCACAGGAAGATAAGCACCACATACAGGACAGAATAAGAAAAACAGAGTCCAGAGACTTCACAGGAAGTTTTTCAACCTGCTGGGTCTCACCCTCAGGAAAACTTGATGCAGGTGATATTTTCCTCCTGATAGGAGCCCATTTTGGCCTGGGAAAATCTGGCTGGGGACTATAATACCTAATTAGACCTTCCTAAGGGTGGGGGGAAAAGACACCATGCAGGCAGGGCAAGAAACAAGAAAACAAGGAGTAAAAAATTTTCCTCTGTTAAACATAACCTAAACTAGAGTTCCAGAAAAATCTGAACTGAATGTCAAAGAACACATGGACACTAAATTCATCCAGCAAGAAAGCCCTAGGTAAAAGAAGTGAAAGCAATCTCCTTAATAAACTAATTAAGGTAACTAAATGCCCAGACGCCAGCAAAAAGTAACATCACACTAGGAAAATTAAAGATATGGCCCAGTCAAAGGAACAAACCAACAATTCAAATGAGATACAGGAGCTGAAACAATTAATTCAGAATATACGAACAGACATGGAAAACCTCATCAAAAACCAAATCAATGAACTGAGGGAGGATATAAAGAAGGCAAGGAATGAAAAACAGAAGAAATGGAGAGTCTGAAAAAACAAATCACAGAACTTATGGGACTGAAAGTCACTGTAGAAGAGATGAAAAAAACAATGGAAACATACAATGGTAGATTTCAAGAGGCAGAGGATAGGATTAATGAACTGGAGGATGGAACATCTGAAATCCAACAAACAAAAGAAAATAAAGGGAAAAATGAAAAAAAATATGAGCAGGGACTCAGGGAATTGAATGACAATATGAAGCACATGAATATACGTGCTGTGGGTGTCCCAGAAAGAGAAGAGAAGAGAAAAGGAGGAGAGAAACTAATGGAGGGAATTATCACTGCAAATTTCCCAATATTATGAAAGACTTAAAATTACAGATCCAAGAAGTGCAGCATACCCCAAAGAGAATAGATCCAAATAGACTTACACCAAGACACTTACTGATCGGAATGTCAGAGGCCAAAGAGAAAGAGAGGATCTTGAAAGCAGCAAGAGAAAAGCAATTCATTACATACAAAGGAAACGCAATGAGACTATGCATAAATTCCTCAGTAGAAACCTTGGAGGCAAGGACAGTGGGATAATATATTTAAATTACTAAAAGAGAAAAACTGCCAACCAAGAATTCTATAACCAGAAAAATTGTCCTTCAAAAATGAGGGAGAAATTAAAATATTTTCAGGCAAAAAATCACTGAGAGTATTTCTGACCAAGAGACCAGCTCTGCAAGAAATAGTAAAGGGAGAACTAGAGACAGATACAAAAAGAAAGAAAAGAGTTTAGAAAGGAAGAATATGAGTAAAGATAAAAAGAAGGAAAATTAGATATGACATATAAAATCCAAAAGGCAAAATGGTAGAAGAAAGTACTACCTGTACAGTAATAACACTAAATGTTAATGGTTTAAGCTACCCAATCAAAAGACATAGACTGACAGAATGGATTAAAAAACAGGACCCATCTATATGCTGTCTAAAGGAAACACATCTTTGACCTAAGAATGAACAGAACATAGGTTGAAAGTGAAAGATTGGGAAAAGATATTTCATGCAAATAAAAACCAGAAAAGAGCAGAAGTAGCTATACTAATATCCAATAAATTAGACTTCAAATGTAACACAGTTAAAATAGACAAAGAAAGATAGTATGTATTAATAAAAGGAACAATTCAGCATGAAGACATAACAATCATAAATATTTATAGCATCAAACCAGAATGCTCCAAAAATACATGCAGCAAACACTGAAAAGAGAAATAGACACAAGACACATCTACCATAATAGTTGGAGACTTCAATTCCCCACTCTCATCAATGGACAGAACATCCAGATAGAGGATCAATAAAGAAACAGATAATTGAATAATACAATAAACGAGCTAGACTTAACAGACATTTATAGAACATTACACCCCACAACAGCAGGATACACCTTTTTCTCAAGTGCTCATGGATCATTCTCAAGGATAGACCGTATGCTGGGTCACAGAGCAAGTCTCAATAAATTTAAAAAGATTGAAATCATACAAAACTCTTTCTCAGATCATAAAGGAATGAAATAGGAAATCAATAATAGACAAAGTACCAGAAAATTCACAAATACGTGGAGGCTCAACAACACAATCTTAAACAACCAGTGGGTCAAGGAAGAAATTACAAGAGAAATCAGTAAATATCTTGAGGCAAATAAAAATGAAAACACAATACATCAAAACTTATGGGACACTGCAAAGGCAGTGCTAAGAGAGAAATTTACTCCCCTAAAGGCCTATATCAAAAAGGAAGAAAGGGCAAAAATCGAGGAATTGACTGTCCACTTGGAAGAAGTAGAGAAAGAACAGCAAACTAATCCTAAAGCAAGCAAAAGGAAAGAAATAATGACGATTAGAGCAGAAATAAATGAAGTTGAGAACATGAAAACAATTCAGAAAATCAATAAAAACAGAAGCTGGTTTTGTGAGAAAATTGATAAGATTGATGGACCCTTAGCAAGATTGACAAAAAGAAGAAGAGAGAGGATACAAATAAATAAGATCAGAAATGGAAGAGGAGACATAACCACTTACCCCATAGGAATAAATAAGTAATGACAGGATACTATGAACAACTTTATGCAAATAAATACAACAATGTAGATGAAATGGACAACTTCCTAGAAAGGCATGAACAACCAACTTTGACTCGAGAAGAAATAGACGACCTCAACAAACCAATCACAAGTAAAAAAAATTGAATCAGTCAATAAGCTCCCCAGAAAGAAAAGTCCAGGACCAGAGGGCTTCACATATGAGTTCTACCAAATATTCCTAAAAGAATTAATACTAATCCTGCTCAAACTCTTCAAAAAATTGTAGAGGTGTGGGGGGTCAATGTGCACATTTTAGTTTGACTTCCAGAACAATGACTAAATAACCAAAAACAGAACAGAAGAGCTCCTGGGGCCATGTCAGTGTACGGACACAGTACAACCCAGTCTGGACCAGCTGGAATGGCCGTGAGCCCCTCAGAACCATGAGTCCCCCAAACCATGGCAGCCAGACCCCCTCCCCCACAGGCTGCATCCCTGAGGGGAAAGGAAAGTGACTTTAACAGCAGCAGAGGCTGAGTACAAACAAATGCCAATTGTGGCATTAATTGACAAATTCTAGCTAATAAAAATAGGCCCCCAGCTCAGGTGAACCTGGTCAAAGCAGAGGTCACTCACTTTTGCCCTGGTGCCAAGGGGAAGCAGGGCTGACATAAAAAGAAAAAAAAAGGAAACAGAGGTTTTTAGGGGCTATGTTTCTACAAAGGCTTGACTGCCTCTGGATTCAGCAACAGGACTTCTCAGGCTGCAATTGCCACAGGCATAGGCAGAAACAAGCTCATTAGAGGGCTTGTCTGGAGGCTGTGCTTTCCCCAGGGGAGGGGTGAAGCCCAACTCAGGTGGAATCCCTCCCTCAAGGAATTCAGACACCAGGGCTTAGTAATTTGAAGACATTAAAGCCAGCCTACAACCTCTCCTCTGTCTCCACCACACCCCCAGCAGGGAGAGTCTGCCAAAGTTAAAGGTACCACATCATCTTATGCTGGTGGGACCTACAGGAAGACAAGGGACTGGGCAGGATAATAAAAACAGAGACCAGAGACTTCACAGAAAAGTTTTTCAACTCGTTGTGTCTCACCCTCAGGGAAAAGTGATGCAGGTGACTCCTTCCCCCGATAAGAGGTCAGTTTGGTCCAGGAAAACCGGTTGGGGTTTACATAGAATCTCCTAACAGCTGGGGCAGGGGAAAGGGACCATACAAGCAGGGCAAGAAACAAGAAAACAAGAACCAAAAAATTCTCCTCTCTTAAACATAACCTAAACATAACCTAAACTACAGGTCCAGAAAAAGCTGAACTCATGTCAAAGAAGTGAAAGCAATCTCCAGAATAAACTAGTTAAGGTAATAAAATGTCTAGACTCCATCAATAAATAACAGGATACTATGAACAACTTTATGCAAATAAATACTACAATGTAGATGAAATGGACAACTTCATAGAAAGGCATGAACAACCAACTTTGACTCAAGAAAAAAATAGACGACCTCAACAAACCAATCACAAATAAAGAAATTGAATGAGTCATTAAGAAGCTTCCCAAAAAGAAAAGTCCAGGACCAAATATCTGGCTTCACATTTGAATTCTACCAAACATTCCAGAAAGAATTGCTATCAATCCTGCTCACACTCATCAAAAAATTGAAGATGAGGGAAAACTACCTAATCCATTCTACAAAGCAAACATCACCCTCATACCAAAACCAGACAAAGATATTACAAAAAAGAAAACTACAGATGAATCTCTCTAATGAATACAAATGCAAAAATCCTCAACAAATTTATACCAGATCGAATCCAGCAACACATCAATAGAATTATACATCATGTCCGAGCAGGATTCATCCCAGGTATGCAAGGATGGTTCAACATAAGAAAATCAATTAGTGTACTACAGCATATCAACAAATCAAAGCAGAAAAATCACGTGATCATCTCAAATGATGCAGAAAAGGCAATTGAAAAAATTCAACATCCTTTCCTGTAGAAATCACATCAAAGGATAGGAATACAAGGGAACTTCCTTAAAATGATAAAGGGAATATATGAAAAACCCACAACTAATATCATCCTCAATGGGGTAAAATTGAAAACTTTCCTCTTAAGATCAGGAACAAGGCAAGGATGTCCACTATCACCACTGTTATTCAACATTGTGTTGGAAGTTCTAGCCAGAGCAATTAGACAAGAAAAAGAAATACAAGGCATCAAAATTGGAAAGGAAGAAGTAAAACTATCACTGTTTGCAGATGATATGATACTGTATGTCGAAAACCCTGAAAAATCCACAGCAAAACTACTACAGCTAATGACCGAGTACAACAAAGTGGCAGGTTACAAGATCAACACTCAAAATTCTGTAGTGTTTCTATACACTAGTAATGAACAATCTGAGGTGGAAATCAAGACACAAAATCTATTTACAATTGCAACCAAAAGAATAAAATATTTAGGAATAAATTTAACTAAAGAGAAAAAGGCCTATAGTAAGAAAACTGCAAGAAATTGTTAAAAGAAGTCACAGAAGATCTAAATAGATGGAAGGGCATACTGTGTTCATGGATTGGAAGATGAAATATAGCTAAGATGTCAATTCTACCTAAATTGATTTACAGATTCACTGCAATACCAATCAAAATCCCAACAACTTACTTGGAAGAAATAGAAAAACCAAAAATGAAATTTATCAGGAAGGACAGGGTGCACTGAATAGCCAAAAGTATCCTGAAGAAAAAACATGAAGTCGGAGGTCTCATGCTGCCTGACTTTAAGGCATATTATGAAACTTCAGTGGTCAAAAAAGCATGGTACTGGCATAAAGATAGATATATTGACCAATGGAATCAAATAGAGTGTTCAGATATAGACCTTCTCATCTATGGACAATTGATCTTTGATAAGGCAGTCAAGCCAACTCACCTGGGACAGAACAGTCTCTTCAATAAATGGTGCCTAGAGAACAGGATATCCATTTGCAAAAGAATGAAAGAGTACCCATATCTCACTCCCTATACGAAAGTTAACTCAAAACGGATCAAAGACCTAAACATTAGATCTTAGACCATAAAACCATTAGAAGAAAATGTAGGGAAATATCTTATAAATCTTATACTTGGAGGCAGTTTTATAGATCTTACAGCCAAAGCAAGGGCATTGAAGAAATAAATAAATAAATGGGAACTCCTCAAAATTAAACACTTTTACACATTAAAGAATTTCATCAGGAAAGTAAAGACAGCCTACACAATGGGAGACAATATTTGGAAATGACATGTCAGATAAAGGTCTAGTATACAGAAGTTATAAAGAGATTACTCAACTCAACAACAAAAAGACAGCCATCCCAATTGCAAAAAGGATAAAAGACTTGAACAGACACTTCTTAGAAGAGGAAATACAAATGGCCAAAAGGCACATGAAGAGATGCCAACTTCCCTGGCTATTAGAGGAATGCAAATCAAAACTACAATGAGATATCATCTCACACCCATCAGAATGGCCATTATCAATAAAACAGAAAATGGAAAGTGCTGAGAGGATGTGGAGAAAGAGGCACACATATCCACTGTTGGTGGGAATGTCAAATGGTGCAACTGCTTTGAAAGGCAGTTTGGTGGTTCCTCAAAAAGCTAAATACAGAATTGCCTGATGACCTGGCAATACCATTGCTAAGTTTCTATTCAGAGGACTTGAGGGCAAGGACACAAATGGACATTTGTACACCAATGTTTCTATTAACATTATTTACAATTGCCAAGTGATGGATACAGTCAAAATGTCCATCAACAGATGAGTGGCTAAACAAACTGTGGTATATACATATAATGTAATATTATGCAGCTGTAAGACAGAATAAAGCTATGATGTATGTAACAACATGGATGGGCCTTAAGGACATTATGCTGAGTGAGATTAGCCAGAAACAAAAGGACAAATACTGTATGGTCTCACTGATATGAAATGACATTAGTGAATAAAATTAGAGAATATCGTTGGTAACAGAGACCATTAGGAGATAGAAATAGGGTAAGATATTGGGTAATTGGACCTGAAGGGATACAGATTGTGAAACAGGACTGAATGCAAAAACCCAGAAATGAGCAGTGTTTAATTATGTTAAAACACTGAATGAAGCTGAATGTGAGAAAGATAGAGGGAGGAGGGCTGGAGGCACAAATGAAATCAGAAAGAAAGATAGATGATAAAGATTGAGATGGTATAATCTAGGAATGCCTAGAGTGTATAATGATAGTGACTAAATTTACAAATTTAAAAAATGTTTTTGCATGAGGAAGAACAAATGAATGTCATTATTGCAGGGTGCTGAAAATAGATGGTAATTAATATTTTCAAATTTCAACTTATGTGTGAGACTAAAGCAAAAAATGCTTGTTTGGTACAAAATTTGTATTTTGACTAGTGCATTTCCTAATATAACTTATGTAGACAGCTTAATTAAGCACCATAATTACATGGAACCTTGAGGAGGACATGAGATTTTCTTGGTTTGTCCAGAGTGATGTTCCCATAAATCCCAGAGTGATTTGAGCAGTGAATAAAAAAGTATTTGCAAAGTCCCCTTTGGAGAATGGTGAGAACAGGGGAGAATTGAACTTACCCAAGTTGAATTCTTGATATTCTCACAAGCAATGTGGACAACCAAAGCTATAGTCTGACCCCCCAATCTTGGGGTTTGTTCATATGAAATTTAACCTCACAAAGGATAGATCAAGCCTACTTAAAATTCGGCCTGAGTCACCCCCAAGAGAATCTCTTGTTGCTCAATTTGTCCTCTCTGTCCAGCCAACACAACAAGCAAACTCACCACCCTCCCCCTGTCTACATAGGACATAACTCCCAGAGGTGTGGACCTTCCTTGTAATGTAGGACAGAAATCCTAGAATGAGCTGAGACTCAGCATCAAAGGTCTGAGAAAACCTTCTCAACCAAATGGGGGAAGAGTGAAATGAGACAAAGTGTCAATGGCTGAGAGATTCCAAACCAAGTCAAGATGTTATCCTGGAGGTTATTCTTATGCATTAAGTAGACATCACCTTGTTATTCAAAATGTAATGGGGAGGCAGGAGGGAACTGTCTGAAAATGTAGAGCTGTGTTGCAGTAGCCATGTTTCTTGAAGATGATTGTACAATGATGTAGACCTTGTGTCTGATGCTCCTTTTATCTACCTTGTCAACAGATGAGTAGAATATATGGAATAAAAATAAATAATAGGGGGAACAAATGTTAAAATAAATTTAGTTTGAAATGCTAGTGATCAATGAAAGGGAGCAGTAAGGGGTATGGTATGTATACAATTTTTTTCTGTTCTCTTTTTATTTCTTTTTCTGAATAGATGCAAATATTCCAAGAAATCATCATATGCAACTATGTGATGATACTGTGAATTACTGATTATATATGTAGAATGGAATGATCAAAATAGGAAAGTTTGCATTTGTTTGGTGTTTTTTGGTATTTAAAATAAAATAAAAGAAACAAGGAAAGGATTTTTTTAATGGGATGGGTAAAAAGAAGGACAAAAGAGCCAACTGGAAGGAGCTTCCAATGGCCAAAGCTAGAATAATTTGAACAACAAAATAAATAATGACAGTTTGGGATTATAACTCAAGAATATAATAAATATCCCCAAATCCATCCTCCTATAAAGAAATAATTGAGTAAATAAATGAGGGAATTGGACAGCTGTTTCTTATAGAAGAATTCCATTTAATAAATGTAGAACTCATGAAAGAAATGCAAAATCACCATGAGGTAAACATTACACTAATAATTGTTGTAGTCAAGATCCACTGGTGGATGTTAAAATCCATCAACGGATGGGTAGAAGTTTGAGGATAAATAGGATATTAGCATCACCTAAAATATCTCCCACACTATATTGATCAATTACAGAAGAAATATATCACTTTACAAAGGAGAAATCCAGAAGAACCACTTTGACTAAATGATCAAGATTAACATTACCCACAATAAGACATTACAACCTCATGTCCTCCTTGACATGATATACTGAGATAGAGATGGCATCACTTCTGTGGTATTCTTGCTGAAAAGCGTTACCTTAATCTAATCTAATCTTGGATAATCCGAGAAACATAAATTGACAGATACTCTATGAAATGATAAACCAGTACACATCAAAAGTGTCATGGTTATGAAAGACAAAAGAGAACTGAGGAACTGTCACAGATTGGAAGAAACAAAGGAGACATAACAACTAAATGCAATGTGGGATTCCGGATTGGGTCCTGAAACAGAAAAAGGGCATTAGGTGAAAAACTGGTGAATTTTGAATAAAGGCTGCAATTTAGTCAATAGTATTGTACCAATGTTAATTTCCCGGCTTTGATCATTGTACTATGGTTATGTCAGTTGTTAATATTAAAGAAAACTGGATGAAGGGTATGTGTGAACTCTATGTACATTTTTTAAACTTTTCTTTAAGTTAAACATTTCAAAATAAAAAGCTAAAAAAATCAAAACAAACAAAAAACCCATCATCACATGAAAAAATTAAAATGAAGAAACCACTACAAGACCCTGAATACCAAAGCAGTCCCCCATCCAAATATGGACCAGGCACAACCCTGTTTAGCTTCTGAGATCAAACGAGAAAGTCCCTTTACCGGTAACTCCAAGAAACTGTGCTGGGGAGGTCTGCACTGATACGTGATCTTGGAACACTCCCCGCATCCCAGAGCTGTTCGGATGCCAGACGGCCCCACGCCCCATCCGACCACGCCACCTCACACCCCTTCCCCCACCCTGCACATCCCACTTGCCTGCTGCTGCCCTGGTCCTACTGCATTTCCCAAACCCCTCTCCGAAACTGTCAGCGCCCCCTACCGGCCAGCTGGTCCTGCCTGCGGTTGCGCAATGGCTCCAGACCCTACCTGGCAAAGTCTGCCGGCTGTCCTGTCAGCCCAGAACACCGCCTGCTGGTGGACTGGCAGGAGCATGCCAGGACAGGCCAAGGGAATTAGGAGGCCTGAGGCATGCTTGACCACACAACATAAGGCATGTTTTCTGCTTCTAGCTCATCACCTCGCCTGCCATCACTTGCCATTTGATCCGTCTGACCTCTCCCATTTCATCCAGCCATGCCACCAAGCCTCCACTACCTGCGATGGTGCCATTCCTGCTGCTGGACCACCTGGGCTAGGTGCACTACCTGCCGGTGCCAAACTTTGGCTTTGGACCTCACAGGCAACTCACATGGCATGCTGGTTCTGGGGCTGAAAGGTCCCACCTGGTATGCTGCGGCATATCCAAGCAACAAGCCATTGTTGTCACATGTGCGTCCCATTCCCCCAGCCATCTGGGTGAAATCCGGTCTCTGATCCCCTCCATTCTGGCTGGAAAGCACAGTCAGGGCCTGAGTTGGGGGCTAGAGTGTTGGGCCCTCAGGGGCAGGAGAGAGATGCCCTTAGAGCTGGCCACGGGGACTGGGTCTCTCCATGCCAGAATACCTGGGATCATTTGGAAAGGAAGGGCTCTGGAGCTTGCCTGGGATTCCTGGAGACTCCGGCAGCTCAACCTGCACTGCCACAGCCAACACGGCTGCTGCCACCAGGGACGGTTGGTGGGCGGGGTCTCCTGCACAGCTCCACCTCCCACAGGCCCCGCCCTCTGACCCACTTTGACACACAAGCTGCAGCCCATGCGTTTGTGGCTACAATAGGGGCGCATGTTGCCCCCCATCATGCAAGCAACCCACAAGCCCAGGCCTTCCCACCCCCACCCCCACCTCTGTGAGGTGTATAGATCATCTTGCCAGCCAGGCAGTGTTCAATCAGGTGGTGGGTCCGTCGGTTTATTGATGTGATGGGACCCTGGGAAGTCTCGCTATGACAGTCTGTTTCCCAGGCTCCAATTTGGAGCCATTCATCAAGCTGTTTTGACAACTAAGTCAGTGGTCATATACTTCCTCCAAAAGGTTGCACAAGCAAACTTAAGGCAATACCCTGACTGTCTTGGACAAACAGGTTAAAATTCCTTTCTGGGGTCAGGGAGCCCAAAGTCTAGAGCTGATATCAATTTTCCTTTAAACTTTGAAAGGGATTCATTCTACAGGATTTTTTTTTCATTTCTCTCCAGAGCTACCAGATATAAGGTCTTGACTATTAATTCAAAATTTGGTATTCATAGTAACAGTAGCCAGCCAACCTAAGAAACCTCTGAGTTACTTTCTGGTATTTGGCATGGCTACTTGCCAAAGGGTCTGGCCTATAAAATGTTTCTTGTGGAGCTTTACTCCCTGAAGACAAGATTTGTCCAAAAAGAATCTGTGCATTTTAAATCTTTGTGGAGACAAAATCCAACTGTACTGCTGTTTTAGTTCTCTTGGGTTCTTCTCATTTGAATACAAAGATTTTTTCTGAGTATTTATTAAGTGGGATGCAATAAAAAGGCATCTTTTAAATTTAAGCCATGAACCAAGTGTATGTGTCAGAAATATTGATGTGAAAAGTACATGGTTTAGGAACTGTGGGATGCGTATCTTCTACTATTTGATTTATAGCTCTTAAGTCTTTGACAAATCTGTAATATTGAATTTCTGGTTTTATTGGTCCTTATTCTAAAAATCTTACAATTAGTGGCAAAGTTTTTTCTGTCTCTGGCCTAAGTGGACATTGCATAAGATGTGGTGGAATTATGTCCAGCTGCAATCTTACTGAGACTTTCTGCCCATCTTTAGCTCACCTTGAGGAGTTTTTTTTTATGGCCCTACTTCATAAAGAAGTTGTTGCTGGATACTGGTGAGTGCCTGGATCTTTTCATGTAGTCTGTTAAGTCTGAGATCCCTGTTTGGAGAGTTGGAACTTGTAAATCATTTTGCCTGGTGACAGAGAGAGACTTGCAAAGAAATTTGTAAATCAGTTGACCTTTTCTAATTTAGTAGTGATGCAGCTGTGGGAAAGATCAGTCATTAATAACTTCAGTCATGCCCATAATAGGGACTGATTTATTTGAAGTGCAATTAAGTCTCAAATCTACCAAGTAATTTACTAATTTCTTGTTTACTTGGAGTAAGACCTAAGGTTCTTTGTCAGTGATCAGGATGATTTCCTGACTGGTAGTAAATGTCCCAGGTTCCATCACTTCTGGTAACTGTCCTGCTCTCAGCTGTAGGCACTGGATTTCTGGAGTCCCTTTTGTCTCCCTTTGCATCAAACCAGGATGTTTCTGTTTCCAATGCCCTTCCCCCTTGTGGCATGCACACTGCTGGGAGTCAAATGATTTACTTGGGGCCTCAGGGGTATTACTTTTCGTAGACACCTTTTGCTGCTGAGAAGTTTTACTCTTGACAGCTCCTAAGATTAGCACTTAACTTAGTGTTATATGCAATCACTTTCTTTTTGTCCTTTTCTTGAAGTGTATCACAATTATTGAACACAATTTCCACTCATGCTGAACTCAGCAACCCAAGTTCACCCTCCACTTTCTGCAATTTCTAATGAATGTCAAGGGCACTCTGACAAATAAAGCACTGATTTACCCTGTTCACATTATGGGGCCTTCTGTGCTTACATTATGGCAAGCTTTGAACAAATGCCTTCAAGACATTGATTGATTTTCATCTGGCTTTTGGACAATATCTTTTACTTTACTTAGGTTATTTTGTTAAGACACTCTATTTATTAGTCCCACTGTTATGCATGTTTAATAGTGATCAAATTTTGTCTTACCAATTTATTTAGTTGCATTCCAAAAGGTGTTTGTATATCAGCCCAATTATGATTATATGTTTTAAAAATTAAGTTAAACAAGTTTTCCATTTTCCTGGGATCCTCTTGATAAGCGGAAATCAAGCTTTGCCAATTGTATACATCTGATGCAGAGAACAGGCTATGCACATGTATATATCCTCCAGCTTGGCTCTGATCATCTATTCTAGCTGGCACTTTTTGGAGAGGCATTTGCCCCTCATTTGTCTTCCAGAGGTACAGATACCAAATCTAAAAAGCATGTCACTCTGAATACGAATGGGAGGCCATTTCAGGGAAGTTCATAGGCATCAAAGTCTTATCTTCAGTCTCCGTTTATTTTTTTTTAAATAACAAAAAACACCAAATGCAAACATTCTTATTTTGATTATTCCATTCTACATATATATTCAGTAATTCCCAATATCACCACATAGTCGCATATTCATCATCATGATCATTTCTTGGGACATTTGTATCTATTCAGAAAAAGACATAAAAAGAAAACAGAAAGAAATTCATACATACCATAACCCTTACCCCTCCCTTTCACTGATCACCACCATTTCCAACTAAATATATTTTAACATTTTCCCCCTTTATTTCCTATGTTCTAGTCATCTGTTGACAAGGTAGATGAAAGACGCATCAGACACAAGGTTTTCACAATCACACAGTCACATTGTGAAAGCTATATCATTATATAGTCATCTTCCAGAAACATGGTTGCTTGAACACAGCTCTACATTTTCAGGCAGTTCGCTCCAGCTTCTCTATTACATCTTGGCCTTCAGCCTTCTGACAAGAAGCTGGAAGTAAAGAAAAAGGAGGGAGTGGTGAAGGTGTGGGCTCTGGTGGGAAGAGAAAAGGGAGTGCAAGAATTACAGACCCTAAGGCTTTGGAAGCTACAAGCCTGGGCCTAAAACTCTTGGCCACTAATTTCCCCTCCTGTAGTTCAAAAACCTCAATAACCTATGGGATGAGAATTTTCACCAGCTCTTTTCTAATTGAGAGGTTGGTGCCTTCCTTTATTTCCTCTTGAGCCAAAAGTTCAGTAACTCTCAAATTCAGGCTGACTTGGCTGGTG
>PVIY010009054.1:0-74212 GCA_004026745.1 Myrmecophaga tridactyla
CTTCTTGCAGACAGCAGTAGTGTCTTGGGAGAGGGACTAACTAACTTCTTGATGACAGGATTTGAGGTGGGGAAGAAGACTAAAATAGGAGCTAATCTTCAAAGAACAAATAATGGAAGAAACTGGCTGGGGAGTCAGTAAACTACCAAGAGAAAACGAGAACGGCGTTGTCCAGTGGCGTGGTTTTCACAGAAAGCTGAAGTTTTGGCAGGCGAGATAGGAAGTAATACTCTGCGAATAGCAATAACTAGCAAGGAGGCCATTCTCCCCTCCCCCTGGCCCTAAGGCACATGGTCCTCTTGAGGGGTTCGTGGGAAAGAGTTCTAGGGTAAACCAGATTCAGTTAAAGCAAGAGGGCGAAAGGTCTGAGAATAAAGGAAGTTCGCTGATGACCAGTGGATTTCCGAACGCTCTGAGGGTTTGGAAGGGCTGGCAAGAAAGGGAGAGGGCGACGTGACGCCTGAAAAGGCCAGATGTGGCGAGCTGCCTGAGGTACGAGCTGTGCGGAGTTGAGGAAACCCGCCACCCGCCAGACGGCGGCGCTCACTGGGGCGCGGGCTTCCCGAGACCCCGGGCCGCGTGCTGGCGCTCCCGAGCAGCCCCACCGCGGAGCTTGGCGCGGCAGCTGGCGGCGGCCTGGCGCGTGGTGACGGCGCCTGCGGGCGGGCAGCGGCTCCCCGGGGCGACCGGGCGCAGGGCGGCGGCGCTGCGGGGCGACGGCTTCCCGAGGCTTCAGCCCCATAGGCGGCAGCGGTCCCCAAGGAGGAAAGACAAAGACACGCCGGTTAGAAACCATAAGGAAAACGCTTAAGCATTGCAAAGCAAAGGGACAATGAAATGTCATTTTCGCCTAACAGGTTACCATATACAAATATGGAATAAAACTGTTGAACAGAGGAAAAAGGCATTCAATTGAAATCTGATAAAAACAATTTTTAAAGGAAAACTAAACATTTTGCATGCCCTTTGACCCAGAACTTTTCCCTTAAGGATTAGTCACAAATGCATACAAATTTTTCGTACAATATAGCAAAATAAATAGGAATGAAAGAAAAAGGAAAGAAAAAATTTAAGAAAAACTGGAGATATCCTACATCTAACAATGAGGCATTGGTTAAATAGTATTTTCTAATAGTGGATATTAAACTGCTATTAAACTAATGCTGTGAAATAACACTTAATGATATGGAAAAGTATTGACACTATATGCAATGAAAAAAATTAGTTTCATCCCATTTGTAGTGTAGGTGGGTGTTTGTATACTTAAGTATTGTAGTATTATGTGTCATAAAATAATAGGAAAAAACACACCAAAATGTTTAAGTAGCTATCTCCAACTGATGAGCTACATGTGATCTTTATTTTCCCTTTATTTCTGTGTTTTCCAAAATATATATAAGCACATTTTATAATAAAAAATTCAAGTTACTTTTAAATAAGTGAATTTTACTCCCCTGCTACATTCCTATTTTAGCATTATCACAACTCAAATTTAGGAAAACTATTCCATATTGTATAGAATGCCTTACTGAAGGATTTCAACTGAATGAATGGACCACAGACAAAATCCATCCTCTTAGAAGGTTTTGAGTAAATCACAGTATTATAGAGCAATTTTTCATTTAAATATTGTACAATCAAAACCAAACCACTACTGTTAATGAAATTATCTTATTTTACTCTATTAATCATTTCAGGAAAAAAATTCTGGCCTTGTGGCAAACCTAATTTTATTTATAATCTCCACAGATTTGGGAGCATAAATCATATTTGCTAAAGACATGCTAAAGTACCATACTTTTGAAAGAATTTTAGATAAGATTATTACCAATGTTTTACAATAATTCAATAATTTTCTTCTTACTATAATTTGAAAGAACTTGGTGGGAACAATGCTAAAACATTAAAATTGAATTAGCAATAAACTTAACATCGTTTTCCAATAACAACTTTAAAATGTAAACAATTATTGATACCAGGGAGTCTGCTTTCCTAAACCTCATTCTAGGAAAATGTATACAAGTGATAATAAAATTATACTAATATATAAGAAATGGGAGGAGTGCCAAGGCTTTGCTATGAAAATGATAAAAGATTCTCTATTATAATTTCAAAAGATACTTTAATCCAAAGTGACCTCAGAGATGTCAGGGTGACTTTACTTAATGATGAGCAAATCCAAGATTACTGGAATGTTGCCTAAATAGATGATGACCTAATCAATCAGTCACACCGAACTGAAGTTTCTTCTCTCTGGAGGTATAGGATAAAATCATCATGTCTGGAGGCATATGTCTAGCAAAATTATCAGAAATACATCAATTTTACAAAGATAATAAATTTCAAGAGATTAAAATTTTGTGTTAACCAACTGTTCCTGATCAAAAAGGCTGTAAGAGCTTTTTATAAAGTCTTATTTCTCTAAAAGTCTTATTATTCACCAAATGATTTAACATAACAGAATTTACTATATATTAGACTGAAGAGCATTTACTTATTATTGGTGCTATAGTCCAACTTTCATTATCCATACATTTTGACATTTTTTTAGTGCCTGTTATGTCTCAGGCACTGTGCTTAAACACTAGGAACAAAAAAATACATTTTGTTCCTACCTGTGAGAAGCTCTGTCTAGAAAATTACCTTGAGATGATTAGACTCATATTCCCTAGGCCTAACCTGAATCAGTTAGAAAAATGCCTTTGGGCAAATTAAGTTAGAAAAAATGCCTTTTTTTTTTTGCAGTCTTGCTTTGGCAAGACTTGCCATTTTCTTCAGATGAGTTTTCTAATTTCATGTTATTCTCCTTTGCTCAAATCTATCCGGAGGATCTCATTTCGACCACTAGCTAAATCAGGGGAGTCAAAGACCACTAGTCTGAAATTCTAATTAAAGATATATCCTCCTCCAGAAACATGCACAGAAATGCATACATCATACACTTTATTTCACTGCACTGGAAACTGATTTCCTGTACATGAGCAATATATAAAAAAACAATACTTACACAGGATTATGACTCACATTGCTTTTTATCATAACAGAAAAATGGCAATTTCCTAAAAAATTATTATTAAATGAATTCTAACTGTTCAATAGTAAATCCCAATGAAACTTGGTTTAAAAAGAGTTGAAACAGTGGTATGGCCTTGGACATAATAGATACTTCAACTTTGATAGTTTTCCTCCTGGCAACAAATGCTGAAATCCTTGAATTAGAAGGATGCATAGAATCAAATTAGAATTCCATAGAATGCATTGCAGGTGAAAGTAGACTTGTGTAGCCTTGCACACTGAACACCAACTTCCTCCAAGACTTTTCGGTTATAATCAAGTCATATTGTTTCCTCTGCTTCAAGTTCAGTTAAGGCTACTGGAAAATTAGCAATTTTCTTTCTGGTAGAAAAAAAAAAGTCACAAACTGTTCCTACTTCTTACAATACCTCTTGGAAAGGCGATGCCAGCTGCTGATATGGAAAGTAAGTAATGAGGCACAGTGACGTGTAGCAATTCCTTCCTCATCAAAGCTGGAAAACCATAATGTGTGCCTGACATCTCAAGTGCACCACATACCCTCAGAGTACGAAAATTTTGTTTTCTTCCCTTTGAATATTTAAGAGAGTGTGAAGGAGAGATTATTTTGCATATGTTGACAGTTTTTCCAGTTTCCAAATGGGGTTCTAAAATGGAATTGTTCTTTAATGACATCAGAGAGCACATGAAACTGGTTACATGAAAGGCATCAATAGTTTCATCCAGTTCCATGCTGAAGAGAAATGGCATAGCTTCCTATTTTTCTAACTCTGGAGAGAGTGACATTACTTGACAAAGCACTGCCTCAACTTTTTCATAAATCACATTCAAGAACCTCTGAGCCAAACTATTTGACTCTCCATTCCCCTGACATACATTATTTCCCACATTTGCACTTTCATTCTTGCCACTTTGCCCAACAAAAAATGCTTTCACTCTCCTCTCCCTTTATTCAAATGTTGTTCATACCTCAAAACCCAGACTCAAATCAGTCCCTTTCATTAATTTTCCTAGATTACTGGAGTCTGAAACGATCTTACCCTCTTCTGAACTTTTATAATAGTTACCATCCATGACAGTGTTCTCAAAATGTGGTTCTGAGACTATCACCTTCAAAAATGCACCATAACCTGTATTTTTACAAACGCCAGAAAGAGCTATGGCTATTTCCTCACTATTTTCTCAGATTTATTTAGCCACTGCTAAAGAGGAAGGTGAACAATACTTATTGTTGCTGGAGTAACTAAATGACTCATCTGAATCATTTCTTTACATATTTATTTTCACGGAAAAAGTTTTGATTCGTCAATTATGTCTCTGTCAGACCTGTATTGTCATTGTTAAATGCTGGATTTACACCATCATCATACCCCCACCTTTAGATTTTTCCATCACTGCCCCTTCTCCCACCAATTCCACAGCTATCTTACTATTTCTTCTAAGGATTCAGATGCTGCTGCCATTTTCAAAATAACTTTACACTCTATGATAGAACTTAAAGCAGAATTTGAAATGAAGGTAAGCATGATTAGATGGAAAGGGATACAATTGATATCACACATCCAATTATGATATAAAATTAAACATATTTGAGAACTGGGCAGAAACTTCAAAATCATCTCTCCCAAGACAGTGGGTCTGTGGAGAAAGAAGTATCTCAGAATAACAAATTGAAATTTCTTGCTCAAAAAATTTCATAAACAAAATAGCAAAATCATGCAAAGCCCAAAGGCATTTTTTCTAACTTAATTTGCCCAAAGGCATTTTTCTAACTTAATTTGCCATGAATTTAACATTAAGGATGAATTAAATTAAATAATCAAAATAAAAGAATTAAATTAAATTAAAAAAAATAATTTTTAAAATTAAAATAACTCAAAATGTAAAAGATGAGGTTGGTAGTCACCTATAGTAATGGCCCAAAAGATTGTCTTTGACACATACACATATCAAAGTGACCTGGGCTCAACACCAGTTACACTTAAAAAAGTAGTTATCATTTATCTGCTGTATACAAAGGACTGGGCTAGCTCTTTTTTTTTTTTAAACACATTAATTCTATTTGATTGAATAAATCCAATTTTATTAAATTCTAATTTTAAAAATGAGTTAAAGAAAGGAGACAGGCTATAACATCTCTATAAGGCATCAAGAAAGCAAAAGCTGGCCGTGTGTTTACAGCCTATTCTAGTAGAAAGCATACTCTAAAAATTGAAGAATATCTGGTCTGAGTGGCAAGTATATTCTTATAGGAAAGATCAATGTATCACAGTATCAGAGCTTACTAAGATGGGTCACTGAGAGCTGTTTCGATACCCATAGAGCAACTTTCTGATGATAATTTAGTTTTCCATGTATATTTGTATGCTGGGAGAAAATGCACTGAACCATGAATATGGGAAGCTAGTGTACTAGATATTTCTCATTGCAAATTAGAGTTGGCATTGTGGTATTTATATACAAGAATCTATGAGACTGGTTAGAATAACAGTCACCTCTCCAGAGGAACCAATAATCACAGTCTTAGAAAGTAGTGGCCACGTCAAAGTTACCTGTCAAGCCTAGTGTGGAAGGCTAGCCTGCCCTCTCTCTGTCTTACGGTTCAAACTACAGTGCTTTATGATTTTACATAAACACACATGCACACATGCGCGCACACACAATTTAATTGGAAATGGAAATGATGGGAAAAGGAGGAACAAAATAAAGTGTTGTTTTGCCATGCTCCAGAGCAACACTTTGTGAATTTAGAGCATCACAGTTTTTACAGGAGAGAAAGCTGATTTTTTTTGATGGTACCAATAAGTATTTATCTCATTTATTAAAATAATGACCTAGGCAAAAAGCAACAGTTCAAATAGAACTTGAACATATAAACTTCACCAAAAAATAAATATCAAAACATTTTATATGTCTACATATATCCACACTTTGTGTTTACTTAGAGGTTTTTTCCTGTTTGGGACTTTTTGTGAGATTTTTTTTCTGATAATATCCCCATAGGAAAGAAACTTATAAACACAAGGTCAAAACAATCTTGACATGACTTCATTCATGTCAAGAACCTCAAAGTCAGAATGCAGTAAGATCTGTTAGACCCTAGTGTCCAGAGTTGAGGATAACACACATGAACTTCGAAACTCAAGATTACAATTTGACTTACTCTATTACTGAGATTTTTGTTTGTTAAATAATACTTTTAGTCTGATTAAATTTTTTCCAACCAATAATGAATGGTTAGCATTATAATTGATATTATTTTCAAACAAGATTACCCATTAATACATTGAAAGGTACTGCCCCCTTTAGGAAGAGTATAGGATTACTGACCATCTAAAGCAAAAATCATATATTACTTAATTTCTATGAAACCTATCACGGACATTTGGCATGCAACAAATTTGGTTTTTAAAAAAAATTTTTTAACAATTTTGTTTTTAATGGATTAGTCTTTTTGAGATGCAATTTGGTCCATAAGATCAAGCAGTTCTAATAGGTCCCACTAACTCTGAAAAATAAAGCTATAATTGTATTGATAGATAATTTGGCCAAAATAAACCTAGACTGTTCAAAATTAAGGATGCATTTTTAATACAGATAATCACCAGTCATATCAAGAAGATTAAAACACTACAAACTGTTTTGAGAAACAAATAGGGTTATTTCTGTAATTAGTATAATAGATGAATAATAATTTTAGAAGATAAGTATTTGTGATTTGATTTTTATAACATCATTGCTCCTCATTGGTCCTGAGATATGAAACTGATTGTTTTTGATATATCGCAGATGTTACATAAGTCTAAAAGTAAATTATATCCCTAAAAATCCTGTCTGCCATTTCTTTCTCAAACAGAAAATATCCCAATCCACTTTTTTGGTAACTAACAATAATAGTTAATCATTAAATACATTTCACTTATTATTTTGAAACTTCAACATATATCACAAAATAAAGCAATGACCAGGATCCCTTTCTAAAAGAAGTGTGAAAAACTACATTACATTGAATATGATATACTCAATACGACATGCTAGCAACCAATAATACTCTATCCATTCACATTAATAAAACCAGTTGTCTAGTATTGTTAAACAAGTGGGAAAAAAAGCAAGGTACAGAAAAAGTGCGTATAATATCCTATCATCCTCATGAAGAAAGGGGGGTGTATACATTTATATGGTTGTATATACATAAACTAACTCTTGAAGGCAAAAAAACTTGTAACAGATTACCTTTCAGGAAGGGAATAGGAGAAGTGAGAGATGGGGTAGGAAGAAAACTTACCTTCCGCAGTATGACTGCATACTGTTTTAATTTTTTATATGTATAAATTATCACCTATTAAAAATAATCCATAAGAAATAGCTGATTTTTAGTCCTGACTCCATCATTAGCCACATGTGTGAACTTATGCAATTACTTACCTCAATTCTTTCCATTTTAAAATGAGGTTATACCAAATCTCTTGAGTCCCCAGCTACGATTCAACAGAATTATGGGTCAAAAGAAAGTATATACAAAATGTCAGGTGATGAAATAAATTTAAGCCTTAATCTGCAGTGAATTACACATTATTTACACGTCTGTCTCTCCATTCCAATCAGGCTGTAAAAACAGCACAATATGCAAAAATCTGGGAAGAAAATTCAGATTTGTAAACGTGACAATGTTTCTCTTTTTTCTTTTTATTCTATATGGAAAGTGAACTATCTGGTTAACTGATTCCTCCTTTTTATCTACCCAAACTGTTGCTTTTAAGATACAGACTCTCGACGCATATATTGCTACATGAATATAAATGTTTAAAAATGGATCCTGAGGTAGGAAAAAGCTGAAAAAACACATATATATTCCCCTAAAATTAACCCAAGAATCCCCTAAGTTCATCCATAATCTTCATAAATAAAAGATACCAAGCAAACCAGAGGGAGCCCAAAATAGAGCAATATAATACTTAGACTGGTAAAAGTAGGACATAAAAAGGACACTGAAAAGAAAGAAACCCAAACTGACTGACACTTGGAGGATAGGGAGAATGAGACAAGCTTGGGAATCCATTCATTTACAGTCCTACGTGCAGAAGTAAAACTGTTAGTCTCAGGTCCCAAAGAGCTTAGAGTCTAATTCATGGGATACTGTAATTAAATAATAATGCAATAATGAAGCAAAGGATAAAAGTGAAAAATAAATGGTAAGGTAAAAGCTGCAAGTTCATCAGAGAAAGAAGTCACTATGGGTTGGCGGCGTCAAGAAGAGAGAGCTATAGTAGAAAAGGGACTTTGAAATCTGTGTAAAAAGCAAAATGAGGGTGGCACAATGGACAATAAGAAAATCAGCAAGTGTCAGTTCTATTAATGGGATGATGAATTCAGTTTAAGTACATTTGAGACTGTCAGTCTGGCACACAATAAGTGTCTAACAAATATAGTAAGTGAATAAATAAACAAGAAAATATAAATGTCTCATAGGTGTCTGAAAAAAACTAAGTAAAATTCAAGGAAAAGATCAGATCCGAAAAACACGTTGGACAAGGGGTTGCTAATTTCTTGGAAGTGATTTTTTTAATGCACATGACAGTAAAAATGAAATCTAATTATAGAATTTTAAAGAGATACACACAAACCATAGCTGGATTCTAAATAATAATTTCAGTTAAAAATGTTAGAAAATATTTTTCAAATATTGGGATGCAAACTTCATTAAAAACCTTAAAAAAAGTGATCTTGTGCTAATAGTATATCAAAGATAACTGGCCAGGTTCAAATACAAAATCAATATGCATTCTAGATGCAATTTATAACAAAGGAGGGAACCAAGGTATGTGAAGATGATACTTAAGCAGAATGTTTAGCAACCCTCCTCCAGTATTTTCTTACAGGTACATAGTTTATTTCCTATCACAAACCATCTTACTCAAGAGTCTGCTCCACCCAGGAAAAAAAAAAAACACACAAAACCAGGAAATCAAGAGGTGTCAGTTTTACTTTTCCATTGATTAAGTCTGTGAACTGGACCAAGTTGATGAAATAGAGTGCTGTGGGTTTCAGTGATCTTATAAAGCTAAAGAAATAATTTATAACCACTTGCTAATTTTCAACAAAATATGCAATGTAAATTCAAGATAGGGGGTGCAAGGGTAGTTCAGTGGTGAAATTCTCACCTGCCATACGAGAGACCTAGGTTTGATTCCCAGCCCATGTGCTTCCCCCATCAAAAATAAAAAAATTCAACAAATGATGCTGCAATAACATCATACTCACATGGAAAAAGAATGAAGCGTGACCCCCATCAAACAGTACACAAAAAAAAAAATTCAAGGTACTCATTATCACATGGATAAAAAAAAAACATGTGTGTAAATTAGTAACATACTGATAAGTCTTGTAAAAAATTTCTAGATAAAATTTATTTTAAAAATGTCATAAAGCAAGAAAGAATATCAACAAATATAAAGAAGGGTATTAAATGAGATCCTGAATGCGGAAAGTATAAACTCTATTCTATTCTTTTTTCATTAAGAATCTTTCAAATGTCTACATATGCATATTACTTTCATCAATAATATCTTAGCGGTTTACTGAAGTGTGTCAGGGTAAAAAGAGGCTTTTTAGGAAAAAAAATCAATGTTCAAACAAATCTATCTGAAAAGGAAGATTTGAAACAGGTATTAAAGTTTATGGTTTAGTACAATTCTGTGCTAAAGCAGTTGCACCTTGTGTTTTTTCAAGCACATATTAGTTTTTTATGCTTATGCCTATTATTGATACATTTAAAGCTGAAATAAGAAAAAGAAAGCATTTCAAAGCATTAGAATAAAAACTTTTTTTTTCATTTCACTAAAGATCATAAGGGAATAACAAAAAGTTGTTATATTACAGCTATCCTATTATTCTAGTTCAGGTCTGCCAGCATTTCTATTATTGACTTCAGTATGTAGGGTTCAGAACTCATCCATAACATTTATTCTACTGAAACGTGACATAATGTATCCTAGGGAATTCCTCCTCTTAAAGGCAGATTTTTACAGTTAATCAAAAATTGAATAGCTCAAAATAGCATATAAAGACCTATGCCTTCTCAACAAAAACACTGGTTTCAGTCCCAAACAGGGTTGACTTCTTAAGTCATTCTGAATACTCTCATAAGTACCCCTTAGCCTGGGGGGGGGGGTATAGGCTGATTCATTAGTTTCTAAGAGTGAAAAACTTCCAATAGAACTCTAAGTGGTTATCTTGATGGCAAGACCAAGAAAAGTTTTATTGTTAGTCTCTCTCCAGAAGAGATGAAAAGAAATTGGGAAGAATCAGTGAGGGCCTCAGGAACATATACAACAATGACAAAACAAGACCCAGTTTTTATTAACTGTTATTTCTTAAAAGTCCAAAAAGTGCAGCTTGGCAAAGTAAAATTAATGTATTTCATTCACCTGTTAAACTTTTAAAAGCATCTTTTTCTCATTAGAATATGGTATGGGTACTAAATTATTTGAGTTTATTACATGGATTTTGTCAGATTCTATCAGAATTTAATCCAGATGCCCTTCTCAAAGTTTTCTTGCCTAGATTAGTTACACAGACATAGTTCCTGCTAGGTCAGAGACACAGGGACTAAATCATGAAAAACCCATGGACAGATCAAAGCAATGAGACTCAACAAATGTTGTTCAGTGTCCAAAAACACAACTAAATTGTTTTGTTTTAAAAAATCTTTAAAAATAGGCATTAGATATTTTATCTTAAAAGCTCTCTGAACATGACATAAATTAGTTCGCATGCCCTGATAATCTTGTAATTATCCAGCACTTCTAAGAGTAATATCAAATATGTTATATATTTTATATACAAACATATCCAGAGAGAGAGAGAGAAAGAGAACTAATGCTAGTCAAACATCAATTCCCAAATGAAAACCTGAGATAGGCAGGCATTGCCCTAAATTATAAAATAAACCAAAAGAATGTGACAAGTACTATGACATATTGAGTTTACTCTTTCTAGTAATCCCTTCCTATGACTTTAGCAACCACAACTGTATAATCATGTCTAAATCTCTAACTCCTGGTAAATCTCTCTCCTGACCTTCAGCCTTATATTTCCTACTCCTACTGAGCATCTCCAATTAGATATCCCATAAATACCTCAAACTCAACATGTCTAAAGTTAATTCAACATTTTCCCCTATAAATGTGCTCCTCCTCTTGTGTTCTCTATCTTAATGAATGGTGCAACCTAATATTTGTAAAAAATTTCATCTTCTAATCAATAAGTTTGTTAAACCAAAATCTTCAATATTTAAAAGGCAAATAAATACCTCACTTAAAATACAACTAGTACTACACCTTACACTTGAATTAATTTAACTAATACACTTTAACTTTTGATACAAAGTCTTGCCTCCCTCAAGAAGCTAAAAAAGGATCTGGATTTTAATTTAATTAGCAAATAACAGCCTGCATGCTGAGAGCACCATCTATGCATCATAACAAGAAAAAAATATCTAGCTGCCACCACTCCACAGTCCTCAAATTAACTGCAGTCACATCAGCCAACCTTTATCATCTATCATATCCCCAGCATTTCTTCAGCTTCCTATGATTAACCCTAGTAAAATTTGGGTTATTTTTAATTCTTAGTAGCAAAGATAATTTAGTTCCTCAGAGGCTATAAACACTTTTCCACCTATATATCGAACATATCAAATTAAAAATCAAAATGACAAGGACTAGAGTATAAAAAATAAAGTAAAAAAAAAAAGAGTAAGGAAGGGAGGGAATGAAACTCATAAAATAAACAGAAGTGGGTGTAAATATGCCCCACCTAAAAAAAATAAAAAGTAAAAAATAAAAAACTTTTAAAATGTAGGTTATTTATTTATTTATTTATTTAGCCTTATTGTGAAACACAGGCCAGTAGCATGGACATCACATGGAAGCTCGTTAAAAGTGGAAAATCTCAGGCCTGACTCCAGACCCATTGAATCAGAATCTGCATTTTAAAAAGATCCCATAAGAGCTATGTATGCATGTTAAGGTTTGAGATGCTCTGGTTTAGAGTCATTTAGTTCTGGCTGCTCAATAAATCACCTCTATATGTATGTATTTGTAGAATACATATAGAAGTTTAGACCCTACCCCCAGACATTATGGTCTGATGGATATGGAATGAATGTAGGCATCTGTATGTTTTCAAAATTTCACAGATGACTCAAATTCATATTCCTGATAAAAATACCACTAGTATAACTAAAGAAGTTTTGGCCTTATCAATGTTCTCACAACAGAATTACTTTAAATACCAAACCCTAGGACATTTAAATAAGATTTGATGTATTCTTAACATAACAGATAGTTCTCAATTGTGTAAAACAAGACAAATGTTAATTTGCATATTTATATAAATCCTCTATAGGAGACTCAATAACCTCTCTCTGCAGAAAAGCTGAGAAAGACAACCTAGAAGTCAGCCTTTCCCTCAAGAGATCCAAATTTATTTCTTTTTGGAACAAAGTACATTTGAAAACACAAATACCACTAGCGTGAGCCTGTGATTTTTTTTTTTAACATGGTAAGAGTTATCCAAGAGGGCAACTTTATTTATACTAACAACAATTCAAATACTTAGTTCAATCAATAATAACATTAAATTTAAAAATTAAAAACATAAACTAAAACATGGAAAAATACTTTATCAACATCACTGATTATTACTACAGGCATGTGTTCAAATATGCAAACATGGGTTTACAGTATACCTTGTTAGGATTAGGATGTAAATTAGTACTGTTTCTCCTCAATAATGTGCCACAAAGACCAATCCTAGCATGTCCCTGCAGATCACTTAACTAATAGTTTTGATCAAAAACTTGTTCCTTCCACAAATTTCTATTCGTCACATATCATAAACTAGGTACTGTGCTGGATACTGAGGATACAAGGATGAATGAGACTATTGAAATAAAACCTGCCTACAAAGGACTTTCTCAATCTAGATAGGAAGACCCAAAGAAACTGACAATCACAAAACATGGTAATAATTGCTATAAAGGATAGATAGAGAGTTAGGATGGAGCACATGGAAGGGGCATCTAATCCTGCCTTGGTAAAAGAGGAAAGGCTTCTAAGAGGTGAGTCTTAAAAGACAAGGAGGTGGGTAATAGAAGGAACATACCAAACTGAGGGAATAGTCTTGGAGAAAGACATCATGGTTTAAGAGTACGAAGGAGGGGCAAAAGTAGAAGGATCAGTGAGAAAGCTATTATACTGGTGTAGATATGAGATAAAAGCAACCTAAACTAAGGAAGGGGCAGTGTTTCAGAGGAAAAAATGGATAGCTTTAAGAGGTACTAAATGGGACAGATTGAATCATGTATTGCAGAAAAACATGTTCGCAATCTTAGTCCATTCCTGTGGGTGTGAACCCACTATAAAAAGGACCTTTCAATGAGGTATTTTTAGCTAAAGTGTGGCAAACCGAATCAGGATGGGTCTTAATCCTATTACTGGAGGCTTTATAAAGGTCACAGAAAGAAAAGCCACAGGAAGAAGATGGAAGTCAGCACAACCTGGAGGAGAAAGGAGACATCATCATTTGCAGCCAGCCCCAAAATGTCAGTCTTTGAGAAGCACTGCTTTACTGAAGTCTCAATTTTAGACTTCAAGCCACAAAACTGTGGACAGATTAAATGTTTGTTAAGCCAACCCATTGTATGGTATTTATTTTAGCAGCTGGGAATCTTAAGGAAATTGAAATAGCAGACTAAGAGAACGATTAAACACTGTATGTTGGGGTTAAGGATAAAAAGAGAGTGAGGAGTCAAGGATGATCCCCTTGCATAGACCTGCGTAATCAAGTAACTGACTGTACACATTCATGAGAAAGGGAATATACAGGAAATACAGCTTTGAAGGGAAGATAAGTTCAGTTTTTGACACGTGACTGAAAAACGTTCACATGAAAATTTCCAGTGGATGGGTGAATATACAGCTCCGATGGATGTCATGAGAAAATCTAAAATTTATGTCTTGAGAATGACCAAGTATTATTTTTTTTCAAATCCTAAGTGCCTGGTACAGTCCCTGGCATAGTGGACACCTAGGAGCAGTGGGTGAATAAATGGGTAAATTGATGGATAAAGAAATGTAAAGGCCTATCAAGTTTGCCCACAAACTAAACTCACACATTCACTTATATTCATTCCAAATGTTCTAAAGTTAACCTATGCTTGATGACTCTGGGTGAATAAACTTGGTTTATGAAGGTAGGAAAATACATCTTTTGGGAAGATCTCCATTCAATGTAGGTTTTGTTTATTTGTCTTTTTATGCTTTAGAACATAAGTGAAAACTGTTAGCTAAAAAATCAATTTAAATGATTATCTAAGATGCTTGTTTTAGTTTCCTAGCTGGTAAAATAAATATCATGCAATCTAAACAATGGAGATTTGACAGTTTTGAGGCTAGAATTCCAAACTCAAGGCATCAGCAAAGCCAAGCTTTCTCTCCAAATATGATAACATTCCGGGGCTAGGTGGCTGCTAGCAACCCTTGGCTTTTTGTCTCATGGCAATCCACATGACAGCATCTTCTCCTTTTTCTTTTGGATTCCACTGACTTCCTGCTGGTTGCTCCCCATAGCTGTTCTTTCTGGGTCCAAATTCTTTGCTTATAAGGACTTCAGCCATATTGAAATAAGGCCCATCCTCATTCAATTTGGGCACAATTTAACTAATTACATCTTCAAAACTCCTATTTACAAATGGGTTTGGACCCACAACATCAGGGGTTGGGACCTGAATATACCTTTTGGTGGGGACATGATTCAATCCCCAAAGATATTGAATAAATGAGAAACTGTGTATTAAAAGCCCCATATAATATGAGGCCTCTGACCCTAAGGAGTGCACAATTCCTATAGAGACACAATTATTTCAGGCCCCAGCTTAAGACCCATCTTTCTCATAAAGCTGTCTGGAGAAAATGCTCAGCAATAAGTTTTAGACCAGGAAAAAGGTATAGTAATCAGTTATCCAATCAGAATTTCTTCAGAGATGCAAATGACCTCCATGACACAAGTGTGACACTAATTCTGCATTGACTGCATCACCAAATCTGGTTTCACTTCTGGTTATAGTGCCTTCGCTAAAGTGAGAATGTGGTGTAATGTAATTGTTGATTCCATCCTCAGAGAAATAGATGCAAAAGGTCAAAAGTAGAAGCCTATTTACCATTTCAGAAAGGTTAAAATTACAGACCATGGACCACAAAAATTTAGAAAGATTCTACGACCTTGTAACTTTCCTGCCTTTACTATCTCCTGTTTGCCTATACTGGTAAGTTTCATCCATCCATTTATTCCACAAATATTTTTAAGCACTTCTATTCCCCAAGCATTGTGCTAGTGTCTACATAAATTTCCCCAGTCCCATACTTATAAAGCCCTCTAGTGAGGAGGCAAACATTAAACAAATCAATGCACAACTGTAACCATAATTATAAACCGTATTAGATGACAATAAGGAAAGAAACATGAAATAGGAACATGAAAAAGAACTACAAAAAAAGACACATTTTAGATTGCCTCCATTTAGAAGTGACATTTAAAATGAGACCTGAAGGATGAATTAGTTAAGCAATGAACATACAAGTAACAACAGAACTGTATTTTAGGAAAATAGTTCTGAAAGCAGCATGGAAGAAAGATTGAAGAGGAGGTCAGTTAAGCACTACTGCAATAGTATACATAAGAGATGAGAGCCCAAACTAAACTACTAAAGATGGAGAGATGGAAAGGAGTCAAAGGTGAAAACATCCAGAGGCAGGACGGATAGTCATTGGTCACATATATCACTTATTATAAAGAGTATAAAAAGAAGTCAAGGTATTACATAGGTTTCAAATTAGCTTAGGTAGCTGGGAAGATAGGGATATGAGTAATTTAGACAGGGAACACAGAGGGAAGGACATGTTTAAAAGGGAAGATTTGGTTTACTGAGTTTTAGTTGTATTTAAGATCATGGAGAAACTTCCACACACAGATGTCTGGCATGCAATTTTGAAAACAAATGGCCTTATAGCCAGGAGGAAACCTTGATCCATGTTAAAGGCCTCTTAACAAAAGAAATGTTAATAGCTAGAATTAAGTTATCAGAGTTACCAATAAACATTCCTCAACATCTAAAATATTCTAGGTACTATGCTAGATATTAAAGGATATTAAAAAAAAAAAGACAGGCTCCCTACTCTTAAGGTGCTTATATCTTAGAGAGACACAACAGATAGCTTCAGTATAGTTACAGATGGGGCACTGCAAAGACAGAGGGGTAAAAACCTGCCCAAACCAGTTGAAATCAAGAGAAAGCTCCTGGACTTTAAGAATGCTGACCAAGATAATGAGCACTGAAAAGAACTGGAAGAAATCAAGAGAAGGTAAAGTGATTTAAATTGGAAAAGACAGTTATTCTTGGAAGAAAATAAGAGATACAGAAGATGGGAAAAGGGGACAGGGAGTTTTTTGGTGGAAAATATACAAGTTTTTGAGAAGTGTTACAGAGGAGAGATTGGGAGAAGCTGTCAGGCTGTATGAGGATTTGGGAAGAGAAAATGGTAAAGAGGATGTTTATAAAGCTTGTTGAGCTTTATGTAAGGTAATTCTACATGTCCACCTCCTTAGAAGGTTTCAGTAAAGAAGTTCATGACTTTCCAGAGGCTTTGGGCCTTAACTGTTTCTTTTGGATGTAATACCATACTGAGACAGGCCAAAGATGATTCAGTTTTATCTAAGTTTTACAAGTTTATGAAAGGTAAACTTATAAGCACTAATGGTCAGAGAGAGGTCAAGTATGACAAAAAGTGAGAAGCCAGCAGATTTAGCATTTATCTGGTCACTGATAACCTTCAAGTCCACTTTCAATAGAAAATGCAGTAGAAAAAAAAGGCAGAAGGTTTGCAAGTGAATGGGAAGGAGAAGTATAGGCAGTGGCACTGTAGTGTTCATTCATTGATTTTCAAAAAAAATATTCTGAATGTCTACTATATACCAGGCCCTATTCTAGGCCCTGGGGAGCTTATGGTCTAATGGAGCAGACAGACAAGTAAACAGACAATTACAATGTGGTGGGATCAGAGCTAACACATAGTACTAGGAGAGCCTATGGAAATTTGACAGTGAAAGGAAGGAGGAATCAATGGCAGTAACTAAACTGGAGGTAGTATGGGGGGAGAAGTTTATTTTTTAACTAAAAGGAATTTGAAAGCATTTGTAGGATGACTGGGATGAGCTATAGAGAGGGAAATGAAGATGAGGAGAGGGAAGTTTACCTTTTGCCATGATATAGGCGAAGCTGTCTCTTTTCAAGGAAGCAGAAATGGGGTTGGAAGCTAGAGGACAGTATAAAAGGTTTGAAAGAGGCAACGTGGAAATGGGATAAATTAAGTGACAACTAATCAACTCCATTTATTAAGATTAAACAAATGACAAAGGAAGCAATTAACAAATGTATGCTTGCATTGTTAGGATCTAGGAGTAGAATATTAAGTAGAATGTGATCTGTATTTCATAGAATTTGATAGGCATGAATTAAGCAAAGGTAAATCTTAAAAAGAATCATCCAAAAACCACTAAATACATAGCCACAGTGTGCAATTAATTATAGATTACTTTTCAGGATATGTAATCAATACAGCACTCCCATGAGTTTGAACTTGTCACCATTAATTAGTAGTAAAGGCAGAAGCCAGGAGGCTCACACAAAGAAGGCAGTCAACAGAAGCCACGAGTAAACAGAAATCAAGTGGAACTCACAGGTAGAGAAGCTACATAGACTAGAAGTAAGGTAACAGGGAAAGAAGTAAAAACAAAGATGGACTGTGGACAAATGATAAGCCTGAAAATAACTGACACAACATTCCTGCTTCTTTCTTTCTTTCCTTCAAAGAAGGTATATTGCATGACATTTTTGTCTTGTGGACAAAATGGACACTCAGAATGTGTACATGTATCCACAGCCTAACGTTTAGAATGAAAAATTAAACTGAAAGTTGTCTGGAGATTTAATACTCAAAACTATACTGTTCAGTAAGACATTAATCACAAAGAAGCAAAAATTACATTTAAAAAGTCAACAAACTCTTGAACAATTAGCAAAAGGTGCTGCCAAAAATGGCATCAAATTCCAGTACAGATTAAAGGTCCATAAAATAAAGATATACTCTAATTTAATAAACGGCTGTGTATCCCTGGCTTTATCAAAGATGTTACATCTGACTTTAAATTAAACGGTTGGATTAATGTCAACAAAAAAGCAACGGACATCAAATGTCAAAGCAAGATAATGAAATATTAAGTGCTTGCCACAAAGTAAGTACTTCAGTAGCAAACTGATACCAATTTTAGGGATCACTACAATAGTAATAACATATATTTATTGAGCTTTTTACTTGAGCCAAGCATTGTGCTAAGTATATATTACAATATATCATTAAATTTTTATAAACCCCACAACAAACCTATTTCTAAGATAGTTTCTAATATTATTATTTTACAGACAAGAAAATTGAAAGTTGGAAAGATTAAGCTACTTGCCCAAACCACACGCTAATAAGTAGCCAGGACTGGAATTCAGGTCTACATGACTTAAAAATCCATGCTATAACTACTTTGTAATTCTGTTTTTCCAAAAGAACAGAATGGTGCCAGGTACATGATTTAAATAGTGTCATCATTGTGCTGCAATTACAGGATTGTTGCATGAAAAAAGGATGAAATGTGACCCCCACCATGCAGCATACAAAAAAAAGATCCCTTCAAGTGCAGGGCCATTTTTATGCCACTTAACTCTGCTGCCATGATCACCAGTGACTAGACCAGTGAAAAGCAACTGCCCCAAAATCTATAGACTAGCCAGCAGACGATGAAAAATTCTGGTATGAGAGTTCTGCCCAACAGGTCATGTACCTAACTGAACCAGTTGAGTTTTCTCTTACAGGAATCTAAACTCAATCTATATAGAGAAGAAAAATAGCTGAAAGACACAGAGAAGGCAGGCAGCAGAAGAAAAGAGGCAGCTGCAACTATACTGGGAAAACACAAAGTTAGGCAATTAGTTTAAAAAAAGGGGGGGGGGGCACAAAAACAGTCTGAAAAGGGCCAACAGCAGAAAAGCAGTATTTCTCTTGTTAAGAGGACAGCAGCAAAGATCAAAGAAGAAGGAGGAACTCTAACAGAGAAGATAGGATTAAACAAATGAGTATGATTGCTGAATCATTGTATCAAATATTTAGGAAAAACCTAAATTTGGGGAACTATAACCCATACCAAACTCTGAAATCTGTTCTATAACTAATTGTTGTGGTGTGCTTTGAAATGTATTGCTTTTTGTTTGTTTGTTTACTGCTTTTCACAATTAAAAAAATAAAACAGATTTTGGTAAATTAAAAAAAAAAAGAGGACAGCAACACTCAGTCACTAGAATTGCATTGATTTTTTTTTTTTCAGTTTCCATGATCTGGTTGCAGTTTGTATGGAAAAACCAGGTTGTACAATTACTCCTGGATTCCCTTAAGGCTTGCCACTTCTAGCTCCCTTATTTCCCCAACATAAAGCCTTGTAGTACTCCCTTCACTAGTTATAAACCAAGTTAAACGTTGCGCTTGAAATAAAAATTTAAAAAAACAAACAAAACAAAACCTAGAACAATATTTATATTTTTGGGTGCATATGCACTCACCGACCTGCAATAAATGGCATGACAAGCTAGGTGGTTGCTGGCAATCCAAGCATCTTAAGTCTTACTTTCACCTTGTAGAACATGTAATTCAAGGATAGTGTTACCTAGCCCTACTTAACCATTCTAGAGGGGACTTTCAAAGAAGTACCTAAATCTTAAAAATCAACAGCACATATCATTAGAGATTAAAAAGAGATCTAGAACAATTACAGGAAATAAAAGCACCTCGTTTAAGTTTCTTCCTCTTGTGTGTGTATAAATCTGCATCTAAATTTCATGATAAATAAGTGATTTGGTCTCTTAGAATCACAAGAAATAATATTGACTAGGAAAAATGGCCAGGCAAAGAAAGGACAACTGTGTTAGGGAAGTAGAACCAAGGATCTAAATCTTGGAGATTATTAATCATTTTCATTAAATGTGTTCAACTATCTTAATGACAGGTCCATTAATCTATTTTTTTCTCCCCAAAGCCTGCCCATTCTAAGGGAAGAATGGAGATCAGAAATTCTTAAACATCTACAAATGCCCAGGGTGTTGCATCCCAAGAATATCTAATGAGCAAAGGGCATGAAAAATGACATGGTCACTCCCATAGATGCTACATAAAACTATGGTATCTTCTTTCCTAATAATTTGCATGTCAAAAATTAAAAACCACATAAAAATCCTTTCTCCGATGGCTTTTTTTTTTCACATATTTCAACCTCTGTGTTCATAGTGCTTTACTATTTTTTTTTCTTAGTATTCCTTGCTTTGTCTTTTCATATAAAATAAAATCTTTCAGTCACAACTAGAAGGCACTTTGGGGTTCAGGTCTACCAAAGCATCCGTCTACTGAAGAACTGTAACTTTTTTTTTTTAAACATTCTCACAGTTGAGAAATAAAGTCTGACTAAAGGCCACAGTTCCGTTTCTGAGAGCTAATTTATTATCAGGATAATTCTACTGATAGAAGGATTAAAAACCAATATTCAAAACCTGAGTTGTAAGGAAAGATCTAGCACTTAGGTTTCATTATGGTGTAATAATATTTTCTTATCTGAACATAAACATTATACGCTTTGTACTGAGAGTGTAACCAGATTATTATAAAGCAGGACACCCAGAGAGGTACAAGTTACTATTGCTCAAGCATCCAAAGTGGGCTTTTTTATTTGTTTTATTTTCATATAGTTACTTTTTCAACAGAGTCATTCTTTGGCTTAAACAATGCAATGTTTGTGTGCCAGAAATGTGTGCCAGATACCTGACACAAGCATGTGAGTATCAGAATTACTAGGAAATCACATCATCCAGGTGTAGGAACACAAGCACTCACTACCTCTGAAACTGAGGACATTAACGTTCATCCAAACCTAGAGGCAAGGGTTCTCTCAGAATGCATTATACCAGTTCCTAAACAATAAAATCAATAGAATCATCACCCTACTGTTAAAAACATCCAGGTATGTGGATAAACTATCTCAGCAGATAATTTAACAGTAATTGGGTCTTAGTTGAAATCTGGAGTATACCACTAATGAATACCACTGAGAAGACTTTTAATGAGTGCCGTTTCTTATCTCTTCATGATACATTCACCAAAGAAATTCCTGACTCAGCCTTAACTGTACTCTCCTTAAAGATCCACATCTTTCCATACTTGAATACTTTCTAATAGTTTTGCATAGCTACAAGTTTGGTTTTATGTTTCAGCACTAGTACTCTTCAGCATTTGCTCCATGTGAGTATTTTGTATATGACCAAAAATAACACAATATTAATTATAGGAAAGATACTGAGAATTTGAGACATATGGGTTGTTATGAGGAATAATCATAAAAACAAAGCTTAACTTACAATGAATGTGCTTAAAACAATTTAATGTATTTTTCAAGACAAACTGAAAAATTTATGAGTAGAAATGACACGCTAATAATATCTGATTAGAAGAGAATTGGTAGCAAAAAATATATGGTTAGTTGTTTCACTGTCCCAATTATACATAAAAGCAGCAATTAAAATCTGATGTGTAATAATAAATTTTCCCTTCTACTACACAAATTTCTATCTAAACTCAACTTTAATAAGTAATAAAAATGTTCCACATTTGAATATGCTATGTACAATCACTTACTAGCTAACATTGCTTAAAACATGCCAGGCACTGTTCTAAGTGCTTTACATGTATTTTTCATTTCTTCCTCAAAATAACCCTATGACATAAGAAATGCCACCATTTTATAGGTGAGGTATCAAAGCACAGAATGTTTAGTTAACTTGTCCAAAGCCACACAGGAAATAATGTGAACTAACAATATCAACAACTAATTTAGCTCCAAATCATTATACTAAGCTGTCAATAAGATAATGTAGTGAATGTGCTTTGCAAATGATAAAATGTGCAAATGTAAGGTTGCACTGGTTAAAGGCACAGGCTTTATAGTCAGATTTAGAGTCACAGCTGCAACTTACTAACTAGCTGAACTTGGGTAAATCACTGAACTTTTCTAAGCTTCAATTTTCTGTCCTATAAAATAGGTAATGAAGTAACAGTTCTTATTCCATTAGCTGTTGGTAGGGTTAAGGGCATAAGGCATGTAAAGGGTAAGCACAATATTTGGCATACAGTAAACCTCCATAAATTTCCATTGTTATTAGCTATTACTAAGAATTATCTTTATTTTTATAAACCCAGATCTTTCTAAAATAAGAAGAATCTATCTATATTGAGATACTAAAAATTTATGAAATTAAGACCCAAAGTCTCAAAGAATATGAGAACACAATTTTGAGATGGAAAAGGCCACTACGCACTTTAATATCATTATCAAACATTTATTTAAAGTGCCTGGATATACATAAAGTGTGCTAGGCACTATACAAAATTACCAAGACACAGTCCCTGACCTCAAAAAAATACAATCAAGCAAATTAATTCTGCTGAGTAAGCACAAACAGCAAAACCTTCAACTTTGGGCATTTTCCCCACCAGACACACCTATAAACTTTCCCTCTACTTGTCATATGGTAGTGGTGAAAATATGCAGGGGAAGAAGCTTGAAAGTAATAAATCTTCCAAACCCAGTATGGGGCAATGAAGATTCAGGAGGAAATGAGCTATACTTTCACCCTCTAATCTTTCCCAAAAAATACTTTCAACTATCCTGGTAATAATAATCTGTAATTATCCAGAAGAAAAAAAAAAGGTTAGATCTATTCTGGGAGCTCGGAATAGTTATCAGAGGGAAAGGGTATAGCAACAAATTATAAAAGAGGAGAAATGAATTTGAAGTTAGAAAAGACAAAATAATTGTAGGTATTTTTAAGGGAAACATTTTATTCTATATTCTACCATGTGCCTAATACCTTAGAAAACTAACAGCTGTTACTAATATTTGTTTTCAATACCAGTTTCCTTCAGTTCTTAAAGTCAGAGAGAGGGAAAAGAACTAACAGAGTACAGAGGATTTTGTATAACAGTAGAGCCAACATCAAGCTGCACTTATCTTAAAGCTAGGCTTCAGATCAACCAAGAAAATTACAGCTAAATCATAATCCTGGTGGTCTATAGATTCCATTAGAAAAGCAACTTCTGCAACTCCAAACTAAGGATATAGAATACTTCCATATACTTTGCACTGCAGGAAATCTGTGAGCCCAATTACTAAAATTTTAAGAGTATTTCTGTATTATTTTCAGTGGTTATACTCTCTGAAGGGATCTTTTACAACTTCACAACAGGGACTAGTATTCACTGTACTTCTCTATCCCCATATCTACTTTCCATAACACCCACAGGCAAATTCCTTTCTACTCACAGCCTCATGCCATATAGTAAAACCACAAAAGCCCCTGCTACTGCATCCATAGGCTCATTAAAGCAAACTGAGAAAAGCCTATTGACCATACAGCAATACAACAAATATATTTTCCTAAAAAATTGTGAAGATACTTTTCCACAATAAAAGCAATGTGTCAACCAAAAAAATTGGCTCATACATACAAAACTAGGCTAAAACTTGAGGATACTTTGTACATTCTTCAAAAGTGTTCTTCTTAAAGTTGGGAATAAAGATGAAAATAGGCCTGAACAAAAAAAAGTTATTGTATTCAAGGTATACATGCATGTTCTAATGAACATCTGCCCAATGTTAAACCATACCTCAGATCCAGCTCTTCCTTGCACAATTCAAACTTATGAAGTTGAAGTGCAAGCTTTACCTGCTGTCTTCTCTAGTCTTCTACCATCACTTAAGAGAGGAAGGGATACTAGATAAATTGAATTCCACATAGGCTCTTAAGATTTATCAAATAGCAGCAAAAGTGGACATAATTTGAAGCCAGAGATAAGACACTACAAAGTTTCTGATGGCTCTTTATCTGATTAACTACTCTGCCTTGTAACAACAACAAAAAGGCATATATTTGTTTACATATGCTATATGCAGAAAAACTTCTGGCACAAATTTCTTAGGCCACTTCTCAAGAGACTCAAATCTAAACCTGAGCCTTTGAGATGACAGAGCTCAACAGTGAAAATAAAGTCAAAAATTAAAGATGAAGCCAAGAAATGAACAGGAAGAACTAATTTCTAATCACTTCTTATTTCTTCTACACCTTTCTAAACTGGTCCCAGTGTAATGCCACTGCCTCTAACGCCTATGTCTGCCATGATATGTTAATCTCTCCAGTCTCTTATAAGCTAGGCAAATCCTGACACAGAGCTGTTTTCTTCTATATGATCCAGATGAAATTTTTTGACATTCCCTGGAGCCCTCATTTCCTCCTAAATTCCTGTTTTGTAGCCCAGAGTTATTACAGAGGAGATATACGGTGAATGGTTCTATGGAAAAAGGTGATTGGAGTAAGGGAATTCCAGCAACTGGACTCTCCCTCCTCCAACATCAGGCTATTTTTCTTTCTTCCTTACAATATTTAACAAGTAAAGGTGAGGGGAAGAGGCAGACGTACAGATAAAGGGATGCAGTAAAGAGCTCCCCCAAACTTTTAAGGAATCCTCATATCTTTTCATTGCTTTTATGTACACAAGAATGGAAAATTTCTTTGAAATATGTCTTGTGTGTAGAAATGCATAAAAGATAACACCTTGTAAAAGTCAAATATTCCGGTTTAATAATGTGCAACTAACGAAGATAGTTTATAAATGAAATATCACCTACACATTTAGTTCCCTAAATATATTACACTATTAAGTCTTAAAGTTATACCTATAAGTACAAGTTTTCCATATATGGAAAAGTAAATCTGCTTTTAAATTAAAGAGAAATTATTACTCTAACTCTTTTAAAAATAAAACTATGGGATATAATTCAAGTGTAGCTGCTCGTGGTCACTGAATAACTTTAAATCTGATTGAAAAAACATTTAAGTTTCAACCAATGCACCTTCTTGAAGCACATTTAGCTGAAATAACTTCGAGTCTGGTTTATTTCCATCACATATAGAACATTTTTCCAACAAGAGCATTTACATTCAATATAGAACATTTCCAGCAACAGTTACAATCTTTCTAATTTCCTTTCACAGTATATTTTAGTGCAAAGCACTAGGAAGGTATATGTTTTCTAGCTGTAGAAGCATTTTATTATGACCTTGTAGATCTTCAACATTTTTAAATTTTATACAAAAAGTATATAGGTGGACTCAGGGATCCTCTTAAGTACAGGTATGAACCTATATTAAAAAAACATGGTATATTTTCTGCTGTACCTTTTAAAATTGAAATTTGACACAAATCACTAAAAAATAAAATATTACCAAAAAGTACAATATATTGATACACATAAACCTGCTCCAAATTTCGTAAGGATAGATGTACTTCTGGTTTTTCCTAAAATCTTGATTACAAAAATGGACAAGAATTCATTATTTTTCCAAGTTTTACAGTAGGAATCAAATAATATCTAAAGTGGTCATTTAAGATTTTCCTTGGGAGGAAAAAAAAATCAGGGTTTACACCCCCATCTCCCTTTTTTTTTTTTTTTAGCAATACTTTAAAGAAACAAACTAGCATAATAAGAAGTGGTTGTGCATGGATTGTCTGAATCTATAAAATATCAGTAAGCTATTTACTACCTTCATTTTAACATTAGTAAATGTGTGGTCTTAAAAAAAAATAAAAGAAATTGAAAAATGATGGTGTATCTATCATTAAAGTGCTTGTGTATAAAATTTAAAGAATAGCAGGGGAATGTTTAATTTTCATAAAAATGTCAGATGTTTACAAATGAAAAATAATGGTCCATGCATGAAAATGAATTGAGACGCTCCTGTAGTATATTTTTTAGAATGATACTTCCAACCCTTACGTGCTAGAGAATAAGTTAGAAGTAAATGGATATGAATATCACTACAAATATTTAGTTAGCTAAGTGTTTATGTACTGAAATAATTAACCTTTTGTTCTTAACATATGTTCACTAGAAAATCAAAGATCTGTACAATACAGATGAAAATTTTGCCAAATAAAGTGGAACAAAGCTAAAATCACAATGATAGAAAGTTTTTGTCAATTAAAAATCACCAATGTGATATTTTCTTCAGGTTGTTGATGGCTTTAATCAACAAATTGTCTGGAAAACAAAATTAGAAATATTTTTGTTGAAAAACTGAACACCAAATGTACAAGGTCAAGGGGTAGTTATCTGCTGGACTGTGATGATGACATGTCACAGCTACTTGAAAGTGCTGGAAGAGGCAGTGCCTTAGAAATAAGTGGTCAGATGGTTATTAATTTAGTAAAAAAGTAGCAGTTACAGTTGAATATTTATGAAAATGTTTTTTTCCTCATAGTACCATTTGAAGACGTTTAGTGGTTCTAACACCAATTTAAAGTCTTTCCACAAAAATGAACTCCAAACCTTTTCGTACATCACTTGAAGTTATCTGAGGAGAAATGGGAATAAATGAGCACTTTTGAGTTTACCAATAAAATCTTGTTTTTAAAATTATACAACAGTAAATGACTTCTAAAGGATAGTTTCATCTCAAGTTTTCACACAAAAAGGTTTGTGATTTTCAAACCACATTTAACCTACTCGGCACTCAAACTAAGTATTCTGCTTTAGAACCTGAATCCAAAACTAATTTAATACTCACTAAATACATTAAATGCCTTAGTACAACGGACACAGGTACTAAAGGTAAACTTTAAAAATATATAGAAACTTGCAAAAACAAGTATAGGGAGTCTACTCCTTATTTCATATTGCATTTTTAAAATCTACACTTGTTCCAAAACCTTCTTTAAAAAGTATTTTTGTTTGTTTGTTTCTTCCCAACAGGGATTTTACTTTCCTTGCAACATACAACCACAAAAACATCCCTACTTAACAACATTAACTATGTTGAAATGATCACCAAAAAGTTTAAACAAAAAGGGAAAAATAAAGAGGGATCTAAATAATCATTTCTTCCATAGATCAAAACTAAAGCATAGTCACTAACATATACTCCCAAGGAGAAGGAAAAAAAAAATCCAAACTTTCGTTTGCCAAGATTCCCTTTGCCTAAAGTAAGTAATAAGGGCGGGCCATGGTGGCTCAGCAGACAGAGTTCTCACCTGCCACGCCAGAGACCCGGGTTCAATTCCCGATGCCTGCCCATGCAAAAAGAATTTAAAAATTTTTTTAAAATTAATAAAAAAAAAGTAAATAATAAATGCTAATCATTCTAAATCCAATTTGGGGATTTTTTTTTCTGAGTGCAGCACTTTATTAAGCCATCACAGATTAATTTTTACAATAATTACAGTGCCTCAAAAGATTTTTTCCTATAATTATTGCCTTCAAAAATTCATTCTAATATATTTAACTTCCTACAATGCGTTAGTAAACTAAGTCACTAAAAAAAAATTTAACCTGTGCAAAGTTAGTTAAACAGAAGACTTCTATTGTAAACAAAGCCAAAATAAATGCATGTATTTTACAACATTAAGAGGAAAGCACTGACCCTGTGCCATCTACCTATAACTACATTGCATTGTCCTGTGGAAAGTAAGTTCTAAGTTAACTTTTGTTCCCAAGCCACTGGAATAAAGGTCACTGAAGAGGTAAATGCAATATGCACACTACTCTTACAGTTCCCACTGCCATAAAATATATGGAAGCAAACATGTTAAAATGGAATCAGATATAAATTATGGTCAAATGATTTTTTTTTTAGTTCGATGGGGGGGAGGGGAAGCAAAACTCTGTAACTGTTCCTCACCAGACAAGAGCCTTAGATCTTGTACTTCGGCCTTTGGTTTTGTTTCCTTCAGGTGAATTGGAAGCATTTGCCTTATGAGTTTTCTTATGATGTTCAAGGTAAGTCTTTTTGGCAAATGCCTTTCCACATTTATTGCATCTGTGAAGAGAAAAGTTTTTTGTGACTTTTACTTCAATACCAACATCAGCTACTTCATACTTTTTACTAGGAGAGTTAGAAGTGCCATCATGTTTTGAATCACTTTTCGCTTCGTCCCTCGAAGGGCCTCTTTTTGCCACTTTATTTAGAACAAAATCAATGGGCTTTTTTATAGCTCTGATCTCTAAACTGGCTGTTATTTTCCCAAGATAGCGGGATGACTTTTTATGAACCACAGTTATATGTCGTATCACATCACGCTTCCGACGAGTTTCATAAGTGCAAAGAGGACACTTGTAGAATTTAACATAAATGTTATTTCCATCTGTGTGCAACTCAATGTGCTTAGTCAAGTTCTGTTTGGAAGTAAACTGACGTTTACAAAGTTTACAGTAAAGTTGCTTAAAGTCAAAGCCAGCTGAAAGTTTTGGTTTCCTGGTTTTTTGCTGGCCACCTGCAGCAGACGGACTAGTTGATTTAGGGCTTTCAGAGTCTTGTTTAACTTTATTTTTCTGTGCTGCCGGTGTGTTCTTTTTTTCATTTGAATGATTTGTTCCCTTTAATTCATTCTGTGGAGAATGGGTAATGGAAGGGGGTGAAGATTCTACAGAATCTGCTGGTTCAACTTTAACTTTTATTTCTGTACTGTTGGCAGTATTATTAGGGCCTTTCTCTCTTTTAGAGTTTGTTCCAGAAAGAGTTATCTTGTGGACAATTTGCATATGTCTTTTAAGCATTATTTGTGAACTATATTTCCTCTTGCAAAGAAGACATTTGCATGCACTTAAATTGTATTCAGCCTTTGAAGACTTTTGTTTTCGAGTCTTAAAAGATTTTTTAGGAGAAACAGAATCAAGGAACAAAGGTTGCCCAGGCTTTGTTGCTATATCAGGAGTAATTGAATCCCTCCTTAGTCCTCTATGAACTTCATCAAAATGCCTCCTTACATTCGCTTTTGTAGCAAATGATTTACAGCATACTGGACAACTCCTACTTAATGGTACTAGAAGATTCTTACTGCGTCCTTTAGAGGATTGGTTTGGATTCTTTCGTGTTTCAATGTACTTTTTTAGTTCTTCCATCCTTTTCTTGTGTACTTTTCGAATATGACGACGAACACCTCGTCTGGAATTGAATTCTTTTCTACAAAGACAACATATCAATTGGTGACCAAAATCAGAATTGTCAGATGTTTCTAAGTCAGCCTGTGATTCCTGAGGTTGTTCATCAGATGTAAGCACAACTTCATCTGCAACAATCTCAACAGGAGGAGGCTCTACAGTTTCCGCCTCTGTACCTGGACCTGATACTGTTTTAGATTGTTCAGTGCTAGTTTCCTGTATTTGAACTTCAGTTTGTTCAGGAGTGCTGCTTGACTCTGTGACTTCAGAGGGATTATCAGTCCTTGAAATATATTGAAACACTGCATTCTGATTAGTTTCTATGGGTTCCAGCTTAATAATATATTCTCGTTTGTCCACACTTGGATATATGGCTTCTAGGAGATCATTTATGGCTTGGCTTTGTTTATCATTTACATCAGGAAGGTCTGTTAAGGAAAAAACAACATTTTAATCTGAAATATTTAACCAACCCTAGCCCGGGTTGTTATATAAGTATAATATATTTATAAATGTATTATACTTCTGGTCTGCATTTATTTTCCTAAGTGCATTATCCACTTTAAAATATTTTATAAAATACTTTAAAATAAAAGTGTTAATTAAACTAAAATTTGCTGTAATTTAAATTCTCATCATGGTATGCAAATGTTTAAGGAATAGATGCAATCTAAACAACTACTCCTGCTTCTAAATGCTCTTAATATAAAATATATAAACACAATGGTGTCCTAAACAATAAAAATAATATTTCATGTTCAAAAAAACAACCATGATGATGGATACACAACTGTGATGACGCTGTAAGCCACTGATTATACACTACGTATAGAATGTTTGCACGTCAAGAATATTTGTAAGTCTGTGGGTTAAGATTTGACAATAAAAATATATTAAAAAAATAAAATGTACTAGCCATGAATTTCATAAAATGCAAAAAAATATAAAGAGGTACTTGATACTCTGTTTTTATTCCACCTTCCATTTCTCTGCACAGTTGAGAAATACTGTAAATACAGTTTTGCATTCTGTTTTTCGCATTTTAGAAACTCTTGGTCAAATCAATTTTAACGCTGCCTAATATTTCATATTAAAATTTTGCTGGATTTAAAAAATAATAATAATATTTCATATTTTTCAGTCTAAAAGTTTTATACCTACAAAGGCAACTCAGTGTTCTCATAAGCCAGGATGGATAAAATATCATGAAGAATGTAACTATTTAAATAAAAATAATTTTTTTTAAATAAAACAGCACTCCTTATAACTTAATCCATAATAAATAATCTAGTCTAATTGCATGAGGACAAGCATTTTGAACATCTTAGGGAAATGAAAAGATAAAAAAGATGAAAAGAAAGATCTGTAAGAGAATATATAAAGATGAACTGCATGATATTAAGAAGTATTTCCTAGACTTAGTTCTATACATTTCTTCTTAATATGACACTATTCTATTAAAATAAATGTTTAAAGTATAACCTAAAAGATAACAAAAAATAGCTACTAGAAAATAAACTAAATTTTCTATTAGTACCTTAATTAAAAGACTAGATTTGAAACTAATCTATATACTCTTTTTTAACTTATATGTCAACGATATAAAGAAGAATAGTCCGATTAAACAGTAGCAGGAAAAGTTTCCAGACAAATAGAAAGTTTTTGTTTCATTTATGACCCATAACAAACTTTAAGCCAGCTTAACACTCATTAATATCAAGCAGTTTTTTTGATATATGGCCATCACGAAAAGGTTAAATTTTAAAATGTACAAAACCCACAATGTAACCATGTTATCAAATTTCCAAAGTTTGTTCTATACTGTGCAGTTGTAAGCAAGGAGTTAAATTCCTGAACAAGAAATAAAGAAAGTAAACTATTATTTATTAAAATATTTTAAAGAATTCACATTAGTTTTTAAAGTGAGAAAATAATACTATTCCATAAACTGCTAAACTAATCATATATGAACAATACACTTAATTCAACAAAGGCTTGATTCCACACATCACATAAAGCAATTTCAGAACTCAAGTTAGTATGTGACACAATGTAATTTCTGATATAAAGACTTTTAAAAAATAAAATTCACCGAGAACAAAACCGATTTTCAAAATCAAGACCCAGAAACACTAGAAAGTGTAATAAAAATTTTAATGTTTTCTAGCATTACTAAGAAATCACTCACTTATTCAACCTTTGCTCTATATTCATAACCTTCTCACTTTAAGAGAAATCTATGTAAATGACCACAACTGGTAACAAGTTGTTAAAGAAGAGGAAAAAGATCAAGAAATTGTTGCCTTCAAGATAATATTTCAAACTTAACAAATATTCTAAATATACACTGGTCCATATAAACATTAAAAAATACCTAATATTTTAATACAAATAAATTTACTCCTAAGTCTAACCTCTTGTAAAATGTCTTAAGAATATCCAAGTGGAAAGCACTGATGTGAAGTATCTATCTAAAGAACTGAATATAACATTGAGTCAAGTATTACAATTCTATTCTCCATCATTAAATTATCTTTAACTAGATATTGATATCATTTAAATGTAAATGTATAGTTATAGTATAAGAATACATATTATCTGAATATATGATTAAAACTTACTGTCATCCATCTGGAGACTTGGAGGGCAGTAGAATTTTTTATGGGTAATTAAATTTGGTAATCCTCGGAAAAGACTGCGGCATAATTTACATTCAAAAATAGTGTCCACATCTTTTAATAAAATATGCTTAAGCTGTTTAGTTCCTGAGGGGGAAAAAGAAAAGAAAACAACACAAAAGGTAACTTTAACATGTACTTTTTAACTGGGCAGCCACTGCTAACAATACAAAAGTGCAGTTTATCTTTGAAAACAAAATATAGACACTGCCAATTTCTTTCACACTATATTTACAACAAAATTTTAAGCAAAATCCTACTATCATTTGGTTATTTGGAAAGCTAGATTGATGCCTGTTTTCTAATTCAGCTGCCAATCAATTTTTGGGCTATTCAAAGACAGTGGTTCCAACATCTGGTTGATTATCTCAGTTTGCCCTGGGAATAAAAACGTACATTACCCTAGAGATTCTGAATCAATAGATCTGGAGTAGGGCAGAAAAATTCAATGTTCCCCGGTCAGTGTCCCATTAAATTTTAGCTGGCTCTTCCAGCTCTTTTACATATTAGGAAGCAAACATGGAGTTTTGCAATACATTTTCCCCTGATTCCTTAAAAAACAAAACTGCCAAAGGAATGCCAGTGACTTTTCTTTTTAAGTTCAGCTCAAATCACTTCTGGTTCTGAGCAACTTGGGATGATATCCACTTAGTGTGGTACTAGAGAATCTTTGTCCATCCTGAGAGGTGATTCTGAACTGTACTTAGACTTTTTAACACCACTTGCATTTACTCAATGCCTCTCTCCCTCAAAACACTTACCCCAATCACAATTAAATACTGATATAATTAATAGTCTGTCTGGTTTTTTCCACTAGATTATAAACTCCAAAGCAGCCAAGACCAAGCCTGTGTTATACACAATACAAAATGTTCAGCTCTAATAATGCTCCAATTATTTTTAAAGAAATTAGCCAGATTTGAGAATCATTGATCTAGGGAATCTAAGCATCTAGGAAGAGGAAAAAGCAGAGACAAAATAAATGACAACAAGCATCTCATCTTTAAAATAAAAACCTCCACCAAATGAAATACAAATGAAGGCCTTCTGTCACTACTTCTTAGATCTCTGCCACACAGGTAAGTTAGCAAACTTGATCTACAGTGCTTTACAAACTCAGATACAAAAATGACCTAAATTAAAGAGGAAAAAAACAAAGTGCTGTGAAAACTCATTTAAGACCATCTAGGCTCAATGTGCTCTGTCATTCAACAAACATTTATTGCCTATCTATCAAGCTCTAAGAACATTAAAGATATGAACAATGTTGGGATTATATTTTTCAGTATAATTAATACTTTAATTATATTTCCCATTCAGTATTTTGCAATGTGCTTACATTTCATTTTTAAAGTTTTTTTTTTTTTTTTGCTTGGGCAGGCAGTGGGAATCGAACCCAGGTCTCTGGCATGGCAGGCAAGAACTCTACCTGCTGAGTGACCATGGCTCACTCCATTTTTAAAGTATATTTTATATTCATTTATAAGTAGGTCAGCTCTCAAAATTGTACTGCAACTAGGTGATCAGATCATCATAACTTTATTAGGTCTTTAGAGATTCTAATTTTGATATTATCTTGTGTGACTTAAAGAGTGATTTAATCTTTGCACTTTGCTTTATTCATCTTGTAAAATAAAACAACTTAGACCTATCTTGGAGAATTTTTAAAGAAAATATGAACCTAAATCCCAGGAAATTATATACCTGGGTTTCTACCATTTCCCAAATCCAAAATCTGTTCATTCCACCAAACCATATTATCACAAAACACACATTTTTAAATTCAGAGAATAGCTTGAGTGTTACTTTTTATATGAAAGTAAATTCATGTAACTCTCTATTCCATTTCACATTACAAAATATCTTGGGAACAGGCTGCTAATATATTTAGTTCAAAGTTAAAACTCACAGATGACAGAAAATTATGAGAGGTAGACTGATGATAAAAATGCTTTGGATAAACCTCTCTGATTGATCTACGTGTAGTTTTCTGGACAAACAGGTGAAAATCAAGTACCAGTGGGCAGAAAAAAAAAGAATTTCTGGATTCTTTAATTCTAAATTAAAAGACCCATACTAAAGATTCCATTTTGCCTTTAAAGTCAGTCAAGAAAAGAGGAACACAGAAATACCTGAAATATGTTTAACTTAAGAATTTAAATAAACTGAACATTTAAAGAGAAAGTACATAGTTCAGATATAATGCATAAAATAATCAGCCTGCAAACATTACAAGGTTACTCGTTAAAAATATTTAATTGTAAAAATTTTAAACTATATTCCTAAATCAGAACATAACACTTTGTCTACCAGGTTTCTCAATCACAGAAAAACGAAAACAATATTCAATTTCTTATTTAGTCCTAGCTTTATAGTTCTAAACTATATTCACTAGGGATTATATGTTTGTTCCCAGTAAGTATCCAAAAAAAAAAAGAAAAAAAAATCTGGCTCTAACCTTGACTAATAAATCTTAATTATCAATCACAAATGCATCCCCCAGTCCCCCATGGTTATTGTTGATCCAGGTATACCAAATTTCTTTCAGTTCTGCAAATAAGCCAAATGCTCTCTCTCTCTCACTTTCTGGGCCTTTACTTATTTTCCTCTCTGCATATAATATCCTCCCACCTCCCTCTTCTGGTTGGTTCACACTTTTGGTGATCCTTCAAGTCCCAAGTTAGACATCCTTCATGAAGACTTCTACAAAACCTTCTCTGGAGCCCTCTTGTTTTTTGATATGAGATCTTCACCTACATTCCCACAGCACCCTATACTTCTCCTCTACTAGATTATCCCACTATCTTGTAATTAACTACTTTTCTGTATCCCCATTAAACTGGAAGGTTCAAGAGGACAGAGAAGATAGCTTTGATGTTCAACACTGTATTCTCAGCCCTCAGATCCATGCCGGAATTGTCTTTTACTGAATGGCATATTAAAGAGCGCGATGTATATAAATAAATAAATATTTATGTATTCATAAATAAGATTTTTTAATCTAAGTGAAGTTGATTGGGAGTCAGAAAAAGGGCGTATAATATTTCCTAATTCTTCTTACTTACATAGTTACAAATAAGAAAAATAAGATATTCCACTTCATAAAGACAAATAAAATTTTCCCCTAAATTAAGTTTCGGTCAACATTTAAATGTTTTGTTATATTTTTCCCAAGGGAACTTCATTCAAATTCAGTTACTGTTTTCTGATTACTCTGCTCACTAACAATTAGACACATCCAACTAACTGTGCCTTTGCCATTAGCTAAAGCTTTCAGTTACCTCAGGCAATAACAGAGATAGTCACCTAAGGTTTTTAAATTAGCTTGGAATTCACTACTTACTTCTTAAACTGAGTATCAATCAATATCTTTAAAAAATGAGCCCTCCAAAGCACAGGACTTTGATGCCCAATGATTAATCAATTAGTGTATATTCCAGATTTTCACACATAACAGGTGCACAATAAAAATCAGTTAAATCTCATTAAAGGTTTATGTTGTGCTAGTCCTTAACAGTAAGTACACTGCATATACTGATTACAATGTTTAAAAGATTTGTTTCAAAAGGAATCCAGCATTCAGTTTTACATTAGGTCAGCTGACACTCATTTTATAACATGACTTAATATTAATTCTAATTCTTCTGTTTTAGAGAGACAAAAACAAGGTTTCATTGTTTCCCTAACACATTAACATTTTGGTCAATGACCATTTTAAGCTTCACCGGTAATGATCTTTAAATGGCATACTGCTTGTCTACTGTTAGCTCACACGAGCTGAGTCTTCTCTAGGATGACTGTTAACCACAATATCATGCCAACATTACAAGCACATCTATGAGCCTTGTCAAACCATCCTGGGTTTAAAGGCCAATGTGAAGGAAATAGCTAAGTAAATCCCCCTTTAACATAAGCATTAAGACATATGTAACTTAAGAAAACCAAACCTGTTATCTTAAAACCACTACCTAGGAGGGGTGGTCAAAAAGTTACTGGGTTATTTAAGGAACACTACCACAAACTACAATAAATTTGCAAGTAGAATAAAATTATGTTAGTACCTACTTGATGAATCTTTTACTTCAGTCTGACAAATATTTATTGAGCACCTATTAAATAGCAAGAAGAATGCTAGTCACTGAAGATATTAAACTAAAGAATACGGTTTGTGCCCCTGAGAAATCTATAAACTAACATAAATGGCTGCTCTCCTAGGATTTTAGCCCAGATGATATGAAGTCAAATGTAAGAACAGCAAGTGAAATAAGTCCACATTTTATTTATTTATCCAAATGATTTCTTGTCCATTTTAAATTCCCTACAATTGCTATGTACCAACCAAAAAAAAAAAATCAATCCTATAATATGGCACCTTCATATATTACTCAGATAAATCATACTTCCATCATAAATTTTTGCCTTGAGAGTCAGGAATAAGGTACCATCACCATCCAGTCACAGCTTACCCTAATTCCAACTAAAATCACTTTAAGTAGTTAAAAATATATATTTAAAAACAATTTCTCTAAGAAGTTAAATGGCCAAACCTAAATTCATGAAGATAATGACAACAGTAAACATCATATAAAGCTAATTCTCATTTTTCACTAGTGCACTGTAAAAGAAAAGTTACAGTTTCTTCTTCACTAAGATTTTAAAAAGATGGAATTTACTTTACAATATTATATATTTTTACAATAGTATATATTTCAAGAATTTAAAAGGTGATTATCAACTTCATATTAAAGACCAGTTTTGAACACCAGATGAAATGGTTATCCTCTTTCCCACCACTCACCCTCCCACCCCTCATTTTTCTGTTTTCTAACCTTGAGACATTCCATAACTCCTTTGCCTTTACCAGAAGAATAAGAGACTAAGAAAGAATACTAAGCTCAATTAAGTTTGTTTTAATAAATATCTAATAGTAGTATATATTTGTTAATTAAAATTTCATATTAGTCTGTAAAAATAGGCCAAAAAAGAAAATAAACTGTCAACAGAAAAAAGGAAAATTAGAAGACAAATTACAGATGTGATTCTCAAAGGACTAACGCAGCCAAACAAGGCTCCAGCAAGGGGATAGGCAAGAAGTACAAAAAGTCAATACTCAATCAAAGTATACAAAAAGTAAGTACTCAGTCAAGGAACTACAGAAAGCCAGGAAATCAGATCAAATAGCAGGTCTCAAGTCAGTCAATCATCAAGGATTACCGAGAAGAGAATCTGTAGACCAGGGGAAAAAAGGAAGCTTTCTTTAATTAAAAAAAAAAAAAGGAGAGGGAGCATCTATCTATATATTAATGCCAATAGTCAAATCTACTGTTAAAGCAAAGGTGCTCTACTACCACTTGGATTAGGAATAAAATGAGGGATATACATGCTTATAATATACATAGGTCTTTTTTTTGTAAACTACAGACATGTATTACTTATTCCAAAAAGAAAATTCTATTCAAATTAATTTATAAGTCAAACAGCCATGTGAGAAGTCAGAGGGATTTATAATCTAAAACCAGGAAAATAGTCCAAAGCAAAAGCTGAAGTGTGATGCAAAAGAATGGATCAAAACTGGTCAAGCAGTCAGTATAACACACATGAGGTTAGTGAATTTTAAATGTCAACTCCTTCTGACAGAAGCCTTTAATGAACTTCCAGCTTGGGTAGGATTTAATACCAGGTCATGGACAGCCCAGGGTAGGACAGAGAAGGTGAGTCATTTTGAGATGATACAATTGCTGAAGCCAACTATCTGCACTTGAAGATAAAAGCAGATGTTCTAATACACGACTACTGCCCAACCTGCCTTAGCCTCTGTAGATTAACAAGTGTAAAAGCATAGACTTCAGAGTTCTATTTTCATGTATCTGTCACACAGCACCAGCAGAGGGATAGGGAGGAATGGACAGAGTCTCAGGGTTAGAAGGGATCTGAATTGCTTAGGTAATCTGAACTAAACTTCTATCCTATCCCCCTCAAGGTTTCAGTCATGGCTTGAATATTTCAGTGCTAAAGAATCTTAGAAGACTTTGGATTATCCAGATATGCAACAGACTACTATCTCGATAAAATGAAAATTTCTTAGTTATGAGACATTAGTGAAGAAAAGAATTTTTTTAATCCAAAAATATTTCTGCGTACCTTTCAGCATATTTTTGAAACACTTCTAATTTAAACTACTGCATAATTAGGGAATTAAAATGACAGTATTATCAGAATGTGCTTAAATAAAAAATAATTCAGAAGGAAAATTTTCTAGAGAGATTTAAAAACGAAAGTATTTCAAAAGATAATCATACATGGCTTTGTAATTATACCATTCCAGATCACCTGTTTCACAATCCTTCTTCTTTAGCTAGGAAGTAAAAAGATGCCAAACACAGAAAATAGATATGACCATGGTGTCATAAGAAAATCATTAATTTCATTTTTAAATATTCGCCTTCCACAGTTAAAAAAGCAACAACACAGATTTGAATACAGGATTTTGTTGAAATGGCATTTTTAAAAATTCATTTATGAATTAAACAATTCTAACCTTCTTGATCAAATGATACTATATAATGAATTGAAGCATTAATAATTCTAAATTATAGGTTTAAAAAAAAGAAATCTATAGCAAAGAACATTACTAGATGTGAAGCAAAGCTCATTTCCACGGTATCAGAAAGAGCTTGTGGATAAGGTGTGAGATCTTGTTGGTTCACCCAGGTTAGTGTGATGCCTCAATATAACCCACAGTAATTTGGGCAGTGAATAAAGAAGTATTTGCAAGGTCCTATTGGGGAAACTGGGGAGAAAGAAGGAAACAATCAACTTCTTCAACTGAATAATTTCTGATATTCTTGCAAGCAGTGGGGACAACCAAATCAATAAGTGAAGCACTCGAGCTTGGGGTTTGCCCCTATGAAACTTATTCCTGCAAAGGTAGGCTAAGCCAACTTAAAATCAGGCCTAAGAGTCATCCCCAGAGAACCTCTTTTGTTGCTCAGATGTGGCCTCTCTAAGCCAATTCAGCAGATGAACTCACTGCCCTACCCCCAATGTGGGACATGACTCCCAGGGATGTAAATCTCCTTGGCAACATGGGACAGAATTCCCAGGATGAGCCAGGACCCAGCATTAAGCGACTGAGAAAGCCTTCTTGACCAAAAAGGGGAAGAGAGAAATGAGAGAAAAAGTTTCAGTGGCTGAAAGATTCCAAGTAGAGCCGAGAGGTTATTCTGGAGGTTATTCTTTTTTTTTTTTTTTTTTTTTTTATTATTTTTTTTAATTTGCATATGGGCAGGAGGCACCAGGGATCGAACTCCAGACCTCCAGCACGGCAGGTCGGAGCTCTGCCTGCTGAGCCACGGCAGCTGCCCTGGAGGTTATTCTTATGCATTATATAGATATCCCTTTTTAGTTATGATGTGTTGGAGTGGCTGGAGGGAAGTACCTGAAACTGTTGAGCTGTGTTCCTGTAGCCTTGATTCTTGAAGATGATTATATAAAAGTATAACTTTTACAATGTGAATGTGGGATTGTGAACACCACATGTCTATTGCTCCTTTTATCCAGAGTATGGACAGATGAATAAAAAGTATATATGGATAATGAATAAATAAACAGTGGGGGGACAAAGGGTAAAATAAACTAGGTAGATGGAAATACTTATAGTCAATGAGAGGGAGGAGTGAGGGTATGGTATGTATGAGTCTTTCTTTTTATTTCTTTTTCTGGAGTGATGCAAATGTTCTTAAAAATGATCATGGTGATGAATACACAACTATGTGATGATATTGTGAACCACTGATTGTACACCATGTATAGAATGTACGTGTGTATAGATGTATCAATAAAAATATAAAAAAAGGAAAAGAACTTGTATCTCCATTCTAAGTCACTAAAACAGACAAGTAACTAAAACAAATTCTTTCTACAAGAACTAACCATTCTTCTGTTATGCCAGAAACGTATTATATTTAAACACTGCCTCTAATAAGTAGAAATTTATTTTTAACTCTATTTACTATAGGAGAATATGACCTATAAGCTATTTCTGTTAACGAAGGGCAATTACTGCAAGTAAAAGACAAACAACAAAAAACACCCAAAAATAGGTTATACTACCATCCAACATAAGGATAGGCACATGCTATACAATCAATACTTACTGGATTAAATACACATAAAAGTAATGCCATAAAGACTGTAAATGAAAAGTCTAAGAAATGGATCTTAGAGGTTCAGAGAAAAAAACTTTTCATTTACATTAAGAAGCATCGTATTTCTTAGAATCCGAAAATAAAGCAAATATATATCATTTCCCTTTATAATGATTAAAAAATAGCGTCTCAAAAAATTTCTCATTACAAAATGAGTGATTTTATGCAATTATCTTTTCCTTTTAGGCTCAGAAATTTTCCATTAAGATAGCAAGTTTTAAAATAATGAAAAAGGATATTCTAATCCTTTAAGTGTCCATCAATTAGGTGCCTCAGTCATGTTTGTGTTTGTTTGCTTATTCACATTTGACCAAAATATTCTATAATGCCATAGAAGCCAAATCTGCAAGAAGTGGAGAAGTGGATCTTAAGAGGCAGAGCAAATTAAGATCTTATTGATAACAGAGGAGTTCTAGCCATTCTCAGGCATGTATATGTAGTAAGCAAAACCTATTTTAAAACACTGGAGTACAACTGCACAAACACATTCATTATATATCCAATTCTTACAATAGAAAGAAAACCTGAACAAACGTGTGTGAAGATGCCACAGCTAGAATAAATCTTTATTCATCTTGTACTCTATACTGAAACTCCAAAACTCTATGGTTAGGCAGGAGGTAAGTCACACAAATAGAGATGGTAAGATAATTAATGTAGAATTGGTTACATCTCAGGCATCCTGAGTAAATAACGTACTGTGCCAGAACTTATAAAGATCAAGAACAATTTACTGCCTTTTCAGAGTTTATAAAGAACATGCCAAAAGAGGGTACACAGGTGGTTCAGTGGTAGAATGCTTGCCTTTCAGGCAGGAGACCCGGGTTTGATTCCCGGAGCATGCACCGCCCCCCCCCAAAAAAAAGTAACCACCAAAAGATAACAAAGGATCTTTAAGAGGAAGAGGCGCTTTACCACCAAATATACCACATAATGTATTTGTTAAAACTATGCTTCTTTTTAAATTAATACATAATGTTACTGAAAAAGAACCTCAAAGTCAATATTTATTCAGCTATTTTTTTAAATATCAACTAAAAATATTCCATAAAGAAAACCAATGTATACATTTTAATATTTTTTAACTGTTTCTAAGGACTTCTAGTCATTTTTAACTACCATGTGAGGATTTAAAAATACATCCTAAAACATTCATACCTGATCGAAAGCACTCAATTATTTGCTGAATACCAGATTTGGATGTCTGTAGTGGTTGCTGTAACAAAGGAGGATCTCCAGGTTCCAGGATATAAACTACATGGAAGACAAACACCCACCCCAATCCCCACAAAAAAAGGGTTATTTAAATCATTTACTATTGAGGTAAAACAATGGTTTGGTAACAATAATGTTAATAATAAATACATTTATGTGCGTGTGTATGTGTATGTATAATATAATATTCACCGTTACCTTTGTATAGCAAAATAAAACAATGGGAAGAAATAAAACATTATCCTCAATTCCAACGCTAAATTAAGGCTACTTAAGGCTAAATATTTGGTTAAAATGCAAAGACTCTACTATTTTGTTATTGCCTTTTTATACTCCTTAAAAAGGAATCACTCTATTTAACTAAAAACCTAGGAAAATGGTGGCCTAGCCTACCTCATAAGTCATTTCAAAACCCTCTCAACAATCTAGTATAGTTCTGTGGGCGATTATGAGAGCAAAGCTCAAAAACCACTCCCAAAAGAAACAACTGCACAAGTACACAATGATAGATGTACAAGAATGTTCACTGTAGCACTGATATAATTGAGAAGATTCTCAAAATTTTTAAGTCTTTTAAAAGGGAACAGACTAAATAAACTTCCATACAAAACTTCCATACAAACAAATTTATACCACAGAATCCCTCACAGCTGTTAGAAAACATGAACTAGATCTGCATGCATTGACAACAAAGGATGTCAACAATAGATTGTTAAGCAACAAAAACACATTATAGAATGGTATGATCTCATTTATAATGTCACATATTTAGGCAGACACGGAAATACATAAATTTTGGGAGGATACCAACAAAACTTAACAGAGCTTCTATTAGGATAGGTTTATAGGGGGTGATTTTCACTTTCTGCCTCACATTTCTGTACTATTTGCACTTGAGAAAGCACGCATTTTTATAATAAAATAATATTTCCATTTTTAAAATAAAAATGTACATTTTCATATACAGAGATCTATATGATCCCTATTTTCCAAAATCTATCATTAGTAGTATAATTATATAATATATTATGGTAATATGAAACAAGATAACTGAAAAGGACAACAGTTTTTCCATCAGTTAACAAATAAAGAGTGAAGGTTGTGGTTGAGAAAAACTATTTTAATTACCTCTTTTTTAAAATATGCTATCATGTTCTACTCAACTACTACTATCATAACTCAGGACAAGCCCCTCAGTATGGCACAATAAGGAGGGTTGTTACTTCAATAATGTGCTGTTACTGCTTCAGGGCCTGGGCTTGGACAGGAGTCAGTATTCTGATATCGGGGCTCAAGCCCACTGTACCATGTATATTCACGCAGCCTCAGACTCCCCTTCATGCTTCAAGTCTTCTGTTCAGTGTACATACGTGAGAGGAACTACGTCTCAGGACCAAACATTTTCATTAAGCCAAATTTTCCCAATTTTAAGAAATACTTAGGAGTATTTTAAATGAATTAAAGAACATACACATACAACTCATTATAAGACTATCTGATACTGGCATTATATTGCAGTGAGTTAAGAATGAAAGTTTCCAGATTTGGACTGCCTACATTTAAATCCCTTTTCTGCCTTTTACTAGATGTAACTAGGACAAATTAAACTCTGTTATCTCCTCTCTCATCTCTAAAATGGGATTAAAAAATGTTGTGTGAGAATTAAATGATCTAATGCAGGTAAACTGCTTAAAACAGAGCCTAGGATATAATAAGTGCTCAATAAATGCTCTATCATCATTACCATCACCACCAAATACAAATTAATTGCCTTCTGGACACCAAAAATTTAAAAATCTTTTTTCAAAATCTAAAAGAAATGGAATTCAATCCCTCAGAGAAACAGCAGCAGAAAGTTTTAAATATACTGGTGATACCATTTATTTGGATTAGATGGATCTCTTTTAGCACCTACATATTATACCAACTGAAAACTATTTATAAAAAAAAAAAAAACAGAAGAGAGGAAGAAAGCCTATACAATGATAAAGAACTAAAAACTTCAATGTCTGGCTCGTTAAGTGACAAAAATTCTAGAAGGGGTGAATGAAAAACAGTAATGAGTAAGGGAAAGCTATGGGGAGAAAATGGAGACTTCTCCCCCTTTCCTTATTTAGGTACATGCTCGAGAAAACTTTCTATACATACCAACTTCCACATCCACATGACAACAACTGATTTTTATAAAAGAGGGAGAGCAAAATTCTTTACCCATCACTTTTGGCTACCTCCAAAGTACGTGCATATCCTGAAACAATATTCAAGGTAATACCAGAGTCAGCTCAACTCTGCCTGGACACATTCACATCTGTGTAGCTCCCACTGTCAGAAACAATTTTCTCTTCATTTGAAAATGTATCTCAATCCTAAAAAACCTTGTATACTCACATTTTTAATAAATATTTCCTCCTTCATATTCTATAATCCTTCTCAAGTTCAGACCTATCCAGGTTACACTGACAATTCAGAAAAAGGACATCTCTCTCTATCTAAAAAACCCTCAGAAGTTAACATCTTTCCCTATAATCCTTCCACAGCACATTTCCCAGAATAATACACCTCCTTTTTTAAAAGTCTCTCCTACCTGAGAAAAGTCTCTTAAAAGGCCCTTCTATGTATACCTTGTATTTGCTTCAAAATAATAGGGGGTTGGAGAGTAGATGGAGTATGGAGAAGGGAATTGTAGGGCTGAGAGAAAACAGATGAAGAGAATACATGTACTGGTAATTGATGAAGCTGTGTGATGGTCATATCAGGTTTCTTATACCATTCTCTCTACTTCCGAATGTTTGAAAATTTCTGTTAAAAAAATTCTTAAAACATAACTAAGGAAATACTTTATATACACTGACAGGCTTCTAACACCATCCTTAACTACAAGTTGCAAATTCTATCAAGACACAACATCCTTCTCAGGGATACACTACTCTCATCCAAGAACTCAATCACAGTTCATAATTCAAGCAAACAAAAACCTCTCAGGAAAGTTCATTAAAATAATTCCTCAAACATTGTTTCTTTTTCCCTCCATCTGAGGGCATCCTCTTTTAAAAATTATCACACATATTCCTTTCAGTCCTGGGAACATCCTCCCACAGAGCTCATACCTTCTCTTGAAATAATGGCAATGAACCACCCTGTAAGTTAACAAACTTCTAGCTTTGCACTGAACTAGGATAGGACTAAATCCTTGGCAAGTATTTAATTATAACTAAGAAAGCAAAAAAACAATACTTTTGACCTGATAATCTGAAAATCTACATGGAAAAAGTTTCCAGTAAAAGATGAAAATTTCAAATTAATGCAATTTATCTCATTTCCTGTTACTGGAGGAGAAAAAAAGCAAAAAAGTTTCAATATACATTAAGATGTTTTACTCTGGAAAACATCCTTAAAAAGGTATTACTGAGCCAGAGTGCTCCAAAATACAAGGCAAACCCTGACAATACTCAAGGGAGAAGTAGACACCATAAAAAGACATTAAAGTCTCTAAAAAATTTTACCAAAATACACTAAATAAAGTGCAGTCAGATTATCCTGTTTACTTGTTTATTTCTATCTTCCCACTGGTAAGTTTTTGAGGGGACAACTCTGTTGTTGAACATTTATCTCTCCATTGCCTTGGACAGTGACTAGAATTTAACAGTGCTCAATAAAAAGTTGTTAAATAGGTGAATGCACAAATGAAAAAATAAATTTCTTACCAAATGAGATGATTTTATTAATTCAACTTAAAAGAAATGATTTGAAGTGTTCCCAGAAAAAAACTGGAACAAAAGTTAAGTGGAACACAGGTATAAAAGGAATTTACATCTTTGTACTTCAAAACTAGCACACCTGATTCAAATTATGTAAAATAAGCGATATACCCTCGCTTCAAACACCCAAAATATGCAGTGTATAAAGATGCTGAAAGTTAGATAGGGCAGAGGGAACCTGAAACAAACTGGATCCCATCCTATTTCATTAGTAGAACTGAGTTATTACTGATCTCAGCAAAATGTAATGAGGGTAGGTCATAGCACAAATTTTATTCTTGTGTGTACTAAAGTTCTCTGAAAATGGAAGTTCTTCCCCTTTACCACTACCACTTTCTCCAATTAATCAAAAATTAGGCTACTTGAAATGAACTCTATATGATTAAAGACCCTACTACATCACTGCAGTTAAAATACTCCTACAGAAAGCAAGCAAAGTATAAAAAGTCAAATTAACTTTTAGGTTAAAAAAAAACTGCCTTTAAATTGTAACAGAATAAGCTTTATACAGTTTGGTGACAATATGTATTCAATGATTCCCTTTTAAGTGTACCTCTAAATGTTTGTGATAAAACACATCAAAGTTCTAATAAGGAGAAAAACTGTCAACAGTTTATATATCACATTTCTTAAAGTTTGCTAATATTCTTCATGTCACTCCTACAAGTACTTTTTCATTTCCTAAAACCAACTCAAAAAAATAATTTCCACCAAAAAAAACCCTAAATATACTTATTTTATCTAGATAATCAGGAGATATTTTATTTTGCAATAGAATATGTTCTGTCCAAGGTAATTTTTTAAAAGGTTGCACTTTACCAAAATCTGATTCTCCCAACCAGTTAAGTTCAAAAAACTTTTTTTAAGACAAACTAAACTCATTTTCAAGTTATCAGAGATATTCTCTGATACTAATGCACAAGAAACTTCTGATTTTTTCACAAAGATGCTAGTAATCTGCTATCTTTTTTTTTCTTTCTCTTCAGTTTTAAACATTCACAGAGAGCATGGGGGTATACCAGTAACTGCAGGCTGCCTTGAAAGAGAAGGAAAAAGGACTGAATGTCTGGTCTTGTGGAAAAAATTTAAGGTGACATTTGCAGTACTTTTTCAAAGGGATCAAGCAGAGGAGACCTTGTTTGTATATGCTTTCAGCTTCACAACTAGTTTTATGCTGGGGAAAATTATAGCTTGCTTACTTAGGAATAACTTCTTTGGCAGGAGGAAAAAACTTGGAAATAAAAGGATGAGTGGCTTTGACAGAGGCCAAAGCAACTGTAGAAGGAAAAGGGTATATATACCTGGTTCACAGCATCCATGATGATGGTGGTCAGTCTGACAGTATTTGTCCCTTAAAGGCATTTTCAGTGGCCGCAACCTACTTTCCTTTTACTGTAAAAAGCTCTTCATTGCGGCTGGGCTGGAAAGAAGCACAAACCCGTCATTCACCCTGAACTTCCTGGGGAGCTCTGGCTCATTTTCCAGATACGTTCCTTTCACCTACCCTCCCCTTTCCCTCCACGGATCCACACCTTCTTCTTTAAGAGAGAAAGAGAGAGAGAGAGAGAGAGAAAAGGAAGAAACGCACTAAATCTTCTTAGGCCACAACTCCCCGCACAGGTTCATCGCCCTACCCGGAAACGCAGCCTCCAGACGCGCAGAGCAAGGGCCGGGCTGGCTGCGCTGGCGACGACCGCGGCCTCACCGTCCCGGGCGGGCGCGCGCGGAGAGAGAGAAGAGAGGGGCGCGCAGGGTACTGCGGGTGGCCGGGATCCGCCCGGACACCCAACTGCGGAGCGCGGCGACCACCAAGGAGCGGCTCCGGCCGGCAGCCCATCTGCGCCGCGCCCTCCCGCCACGCACGTGCTTTGGGGTCCCCCTGCCCAAGCCTCTTTCCCCAAAAACCAAGTGTGCCCAACTTACTTAACTCGTAGGGCGAGCGGGCGGGCCGGCAGGCAGGCGGAAGGAAGGCCGGGCAGCCGCGGGGACACTCTGGAGTGGGAGGCGACTTCGGGCCCCACCTGGCGCAGTCTCCACAGACCACGCGAAGGAAACCAGGGTTCGGGCCCGACGCGCTCCCAAAGAGTCCCCGCCAGCCCTGAGGCGGAAGCGCCACAGCTCACCACGTCCCTCTACGGCCCGAGGCGACAACGACGGCGGCTCACGGCGTCCCTCCGCGCTGTGGAGCTGGGCGGGCGAGCGGTCGGCGCGCGGGCGCAGGCAGTTGACAGGAGGAACCGCCCCGCAGCAGCCGCCACCGCCACTGAAGGAGCCGGAACAGGAGAGAGCAGGACCTGAAGCGCCGCTCTCCCGGGCAACGGCTGCCGCCGGAGCCCCACTCCCCCCTATGCCGCTCCACCTGCAACGGTCCCTCGGGCTTTTGGAGAGGGGCGGGAAAGAATGGGGGTTCCCCCCCCACGCCTGTCCTTTTTTGGTAGTAGTTGTTCTTTCAGGAAACTTTATTAAGTCAGTCTCTCTTTCTCCGTCTCCCCCTCCCCAAAAAGCCCGAGCTACCGCCGCGAAGCGGGTAGGAAAGGGGAAGCACAGACTCTCCAGCAGCGACAGGGAGCGACTGACTGACCCCGGACGGAGATGGGGCGAGGGCAGGAAGTGACAAGCTCACAGAGTGGGTGGGGGGAGTGTGGCCGGCACGCCCGAGAGCTCTGCGCGCATGCGCCTGGCCCAGCGCCCCCGCCAGTGGGGAGGCTTACGCGACGCGCCAGCTGCGGCAGGGCGGAGGGAGGGCGCCACGGCCGGGGTCTCGGGCCCGCTACTCGCCCGCGGACCAAGAACCTAAACCCTAGGGCTGCGCGCGCATTAAGGTGTGAGGTTCGCGCCCGGGAGACGAGCTGCGCAGCAACCAAACTGTTGCTATCGCTTTGCTCCTTTCAGTGGAACTGAAAGTCTGTGGGAGGGTTGGAAAAGCACAGGGAAAATACTGTGGGAAGGGGCTTCCAAATATATAAGCCGTTAAGGACTGGTAATTCCAGAAGGGTTATCAATGCATTTCTAAATGGTACAAGTTGGACGTTTCTAAGTCTACAGTTTTTGAAGTGTTCCTCTCACAAACAAAAAACAAACTTGGGTTTGTTTTTTGTTTTTGTTTTTTTAATCAGGGTCTTGGGAGGAAATCCGTAGTAGATCTACAGTTACTCTATCAGCGCTCTCCTGCAGGATCCTGAAAGTGAAGCTGGTTCACGTGAGCGATGCGCACTTGCCCTCCTCTTGGGCGCCGCGTCTTGCTTGGAAAATCCCCGAAGATCGCAGCCGTGCGTCAGATTCAGCAAGCCCGAGCGCGGCTTCTTGGGGCCGGGAGAGCCACCTCTCCCGCCTTCTCTCCAGTTCCTTGAATAATTCTTTTTCACGGTAACCTGAAGCGAATCGGTGTACACAGTTGGTCAGGAAAATTTAAGGTGGAAAAAGCCCATTCGCCTAGTTTATATCCCCCACAGAGCCACTGAAAACCCTTTGCAATTGTCCAGTCTGCCAGGGGGGCGGGGTCCTGAAAACACAAAGTTTAGAAGATAGGTTTTGGGTGTATTTTGGAAGAAAAAGAGTCAAGTCCATTTTCAGAATTCGAAGGAAAGGTTTGGTAGTAGGTTCGGTAAATTGATAAATTCGTTATTTTTATAAAGTCAAATGGAGCATTTAATACGTCCTGAGGGACAGTAGCAATTTGCTTATGGAATTGACAGGAAAAGGATAGAAAAACTATTTTTTTACACACACACTACTCAGTCACATGTGTGGAATGTCTGATCATTTTAGCCTGTTTTATGAAGCTTCACCCAACGTCAAAGTAAAACAAAGAAATGCCACAGTTTATAAATCGATATGAGGTGCACGGGTAGTTCAATGGTTACAATGCCCACCTTTCATGTGGGAGATCAGGGTTCAATTCCCCGACCATGCACCCAAAAAATAAAATAAATGAAATAAATTAATACATCCATATAATGGTGTTTGTTATGCAGTCAATTAAAATCATATTTTATATCATTTAGTTGTATGGAATATGTGTAAACAAAAAATGAAAAATTATTTTTTGAAATGTGGCATCTTAGTGGGTTATCAGGGATGGTGTTATAGGTGATCTTTATTTTTTTTGTTTTTTATACATTACAAAATTTCTAAGTTAGGTATATAAAACACAAAAAATTTTAATTTTAAAAGTAATCTAGAATATAAAAAATGGCCATGGAATAACAATAAAGTGCAAAAATAGGATGCAAACTTGCACAGTATTCATGCCACTCCAAAAAATGCAGCGAAAAAAAGACTGAAAGAGACCAAAATATTAACAGTGGAGATTTTGGATGATAAAATTTGAGGCAAACTATTTTCTTCATTTTTGAAATATCTTTTCCAACTTTTATATGATAAGCATATTTATCACGAGTTAAAAATGAATATATAAATATGTTTCCATAAACCTGAAAAACCATTGCTTCAGGTATCTGAGAATTATAAATGTTTGTTGACTAGATGTGAGTAAACTTTTTTGTTATTCACTCATTTTACAGGTGGAGAAACTAAGGTAAAGAGATTAGATAACTTATCAAGGTTAGCTAGTAGCTAGGCCAGCATTTGAACTCAAGCACTATGCTAGAACGCATGAATTTAGCCATTATGCTCTGTTGCCTATACTGTGTTGCCTGCATTTTACCATGGCTGTTTTAGCTCTCCATTGTTGTGTTTTATGAGAAAGATGAGGCAGTGGATCTTGCCAGTTAAGAAAGGTATTAAAATTCCCTGTAGAAGTTTATGAAGTGGAAAAAAAGAATTGCTAAAGCATGAGAATTTAATTGAAAATTCATAGGGTCCTAGAGTTTAAAAAGACTTTGAACTCTAGAATGATCTAGAATTATTGCCTTGCCTCTAAAAATACCACACACAAACCATCACGGAAAACCATCTGCCTTTCCTTTCACTGCAGCAATGTAGGTGATACATTAATACAACATTGCTTTTTTATTCAAGTCTGGAAGTATGCCCTAAGGATTAACGAAAGTCCCTTTTACAGCTTAAAATTATTTTCTCTTGCCTTCAGGGTAAAGGAACACGATCACCTATATCAATATACCTATATCTATGTCTACATATATATTATTGCTGCATGACAAACTACCCCAAAATTAGTAATTTAAAACTATTACATGGGTGGGCCATAGTGGCTCAGCAGGCAGAGTTCCCGCCTGCCATGCCAGAGACCCGGGTTCGATTTCTGGTGCCTACCCATGTAAAAAAAAAAAAAAAAAAAAAAAAACATTACATGTGCTCTTGATTCTGTAGACCAGAAATTTGGGCAGGCTTTGTCTGGGGTCACTCATGTAGCTGCTGCAGTCATCTGATGGCTTGGCTGGGGCTTGCTCACACAGCTGGCAATTGGTGTTGATTCTTGGCTAGACCTTTCTCTTTTCATAGCCTTTCATCCTCAAGAAGAATAGCCTCGGTTTCTTTATATGGTGGTAGTATGCCAAGAGGTAGAGCGCAGAAGCAGCAAGCTCTCTGGAGGCCCTACACTTGAAAGTTACGTAACATCACTTCTATCACATTCTGTTAATCAAAGCAAGTCACAAGGCCAGTACAGATTCAGGAAGTGGAGAGGGAGATGACCCTTCTGGTTGGGAGTACCAGCAAAGTCAAACCATAAAGGAGTATGCTTATAACAATGGGAGGATTTACTGTGATAAGCTTTGCATACAATATATAATTATTTTAAGAATGGTACTAGCTATTGAAGCTGCTTTAAAAAAAAAATGCTATGTGATGCTTCTTAGACCAGGAAAACGGGGAAACACTAATCGAACCTATTCTTTAAACTGACCAATTGGGTCTGTTTGGTGGTCCTGTAGAGATAAATTTTGGTGATTCCTTAACTTTCCTCACTAGGCCTGTCTTTGCCGCCATATTGTTGCTTTCTTTAAGATCCATTCTTAGTTTTTCATCCGTTTTCAACAGAGCCCACTACTTAAACACAATATTAAAAAAAAACTAACATTAAGCAGAAGCAATTTTAGTTCCTGGATAGTCTGGTTAAGAATTTCCTAGCTTTGATTATAATGTGACACTTGACAACACAAATAATTAATCCACAATTATGTTCCAAATCAAATTATGAGTCAAAATAGGGGTTAGGGGTTTAGTAAGAGTCATATATTCATGCATACATTTGTTTAAGACATACTAAACTGTTGATCTATTATCAGTTATATAGAACTTAACACCAGGGTCATATGTAGGCAAAATAAATTTTAAAAAGATATTGTTTTCCTTAAAAAATGCTTATTTTAAAGAGGTTGAAGAGTCAGTTGTAATGGGGTTGCTGCACCAAAGGTAAGCTGCCTACTGGGAAGCTGTTGATGTAGCCTTTATTTTCCACTCCTGGTACTAAAGTCACACTCAGGTCTTGCTGACCAGGTGACACAGTGATGCCTATACCACACTGCTTTGTGGGCATTAAACCATGCCTTACAAAGTCTTCCATTCAGATGCATTTCAGATAACATTTAAGCGAAATATGTGGGGGGAAAAATTGCTTTCTCTATAGTGGAGTTTTTTTCATTAAAAAGTCTATATTGTTTAATAATAATGGCCAATGGCAATTCTGTCATTACTTACTGAGTTCAGACAGTGTGCTAAGTATTTTATATTTTTTTCATTAAATCTTTACAAAGATCCGGGTTAGGTATTATCCATTTTGCAAATATGGAACAGCTGATTCATGTCCTAGTTAGGATTCATACCTAGGTCTGTCTGAATCCAAAGCTTGTGCCTCAAGTTACATATTTCTAATGATTCCTAAAATTTTATCTGCAGCTCAGATGTGTCCCTGGTGCCTCTAAGCTATATTTCTAGCAGCACATCAGATAATCTGAATTTCCCCCAGGCATTTCAAAATTGACAGAACCAAAACTGAACTGATCTTCTCATCAAACCTGCCCTTCCTAATTTTAATTACAGTGTTGCTCGCCATTCAGTTTTTCAGGGTAGAACTTAGAGTCACAGGGAGGAACACAAGCAAAGATGCAAAGTACTGCAAGTTACTTGTGTAGACAGTTTATCATCTCGCTATCCCCAAGTCCAACCTCGCACCATAAGCTTTGCGTTATGCCTCAAAAAGATGTAGGTAATACAAAAAAACTCTTATTCCTCCATCACGACCCACCCTAGATGTCACTTCTGTGAAACCAGCTCCCACAAACAAATCATTGCTCCATCTTTCTGCCCCTGTAGGACATTATTCTGATTAAATGTCCAGCTTTCCCAATAGTCTGAAATCCTTAAGAACAAAGACAATAATGCGTTCCTCTTTGTTTTGCTATCTTCTAACATACTACCTGGCACATAATAGGCAATCATTAAAAATCTACTAGATGGCCTTAGGTGAATGAATTTCCATTTCTCTTGACCTATAGAAAAGTATTGATAACATTCATTCTTTGCTGAGAAAAAGTTTACTAGGAAAAAAATTGAGTGTTTTAGTGGTTTGGTTTAGTTAGGCCCTTGGCCTAATAAGACACAGGGCCACTCATTTTCAATATAAAGAACAATCAAACAAGGACACTAAAGGAATCACTATGGTACAGAATTAATAACACTGTAGAAAATCTGCCATAGCCAGACATCTGAAACTATATAACATGTGAAGGATGTGATTTTTGTTTGTTTCTTTTATATTTTGTTCCTTTTTTTTAAGGGGTATTTTTGTTGTTGTTCATTTAGGTGTCTTTAACTTTTAATTTTGAAATAATTTCAAATTTAAAGAAAAGTTTAACAATGGTATAAATAATTTGCATAACCCCTTTACCCAGATTCACCAATAGTTAATGTTTTGTCATGTTCATTCTCTCTCCCTTTCTTTCTCTTTTGAACCACCTGAGAGCAGGCTACACATATCGTGCCCATTTATCTCTTATTACTTCAGTGTGTATTTTCTGAAAATAGGGGAATTATTCTCTTAGATAACCACAGGACAGTTATAAAATACAGAAAATTTAACATTGTTAATATTTTTATTTGATCTACAGTCTATATTATAATTTTGTCAGCTATCCTAATAATAAGGTCTATGGATTTTTCTTTTTGCTTCAATATAAGTCCCCAACCAGGATCAAGTATTGCATGAAGTTGTCATGTCTCTTTATTTTCATTTAACTTGAAATAGTTCTTCAGCCTTTGTTTTTCATGAAACTGATATTTTGAAGAATACAGGCCATTTTTTATAGAATAGTTCATTTGGATTTGTCTGATGTTTCTTCACAGTTAGTTTGAGGTTAGGCATTTTTTTTTAATGGAATACTACATAAGCGATGTACTTAAGTGTGTTTCTCAGGATATCACATCCAGAGGCATACCATGTCTGTTTCATATTAATCTTTCTGTTTGTTTTATTATGAACTTTTTATTTAGAAATTATTTCAAATTTACAGGACATTGTAAAAAATAATACAAACCCCACACAGAGAACTCCAACATACCCCCCTCGTCCATATACCCAGATCTATCAACATTTTGTTGCGTTTGATCTCTTCCTTTCCTTCCCTTCCCTTTTCTTCCTTCCATCCTTCCTTTCCTTATTTCTCTATTTCTATCTCTGTGTGTCTATTTTCTAAATATTTGAGAGAAGGATGTCTACATCATGCTCCTTGATGTTTCATATCATTCTAGTTTGCTAGCTGCTGGAATGCAATATTCCAGAAATGAAATGGCTTTTAAAAGGGGGAATTTATTAAGTTGCTAGTTGACAGCTCTAAAGTTGTAAAAATGTCCAAATTAAAGCAAGGCTAAAGAAATGTCCAAATTAAGGGGCATCCAGGAGAAGATGCCTTGGTTCAGGAAAGGCCAATGATGTTCAGGGTTTCTCTCTCAAATGGAAAGGCACATGGCAAACATGGCAACCTCTGTAAGCTTTCTCTCCAGGCTTCTTGTTTCAGGAAGCTCCCCCAGAAGCATTTTCCTTCTTCATCTCCAAGGGTCTCTGGCTGCATGGGCTCTCTGGTTTCTTGTGGACCTCATGCTCTCCTGTGGCTCTCTACCTTTTACCAAAATGCTTCCTCTTTTAAAAAATTCCAGTAAACTAATTAAGACCCACCTGGAATGGGTGGAGTCATATTCCCCTCTAATTAATACCCACAATTGGGTGAGTCACATCTCCATGTAGATAATCCAGTTTACAACCTACAGTGCTGAATAGGGATTAAAAAAACAGCTGCCTCCACAAGATGGAGTCAGGATTAAAACATGGCTTTTCTAAGGCTCATAATCCTTTCAAACCAGCACACATATAATACTTCATCACTTCTTTAAGGGGTTATCCAGGGTCTCCACCATATTGTTACAATTTTTCCTTTTGTTATTAATAAATTTTTTGTTGGGAGATAAGGATGTTTTATTATAGAAACAAATCTTTTAACTAACAATCTTGATTATCAGTATCAAAGCAAAAATAAAAGAGAGAAAATTGCACCTGTAATATATTTAGAAATTAATGATCAATTAACTGGAAGCTATTTTTTGGTTTAATCCTATATAACATAAAAATAGGGGGAAAAGCTTATAATTGTAATGGATGCTAATTTATTATAAGTAAATCCATTTGACTAACATTTACCGATTATCTTTTGTATTCCAAACATCATGCCAAACTCATGAGAATACACAAATGCATAAGACAAGGTCTCTTCCCTTTAGTGAAAAAAAAAAATTATTGAACACCTATGTGTTAGGTCCTAGGAATGTATCCATGAATAAGATAGGCAGTACTTACCCTCTTGGAGTTTCTAGTCTAATTAATGAGGAGTTCCCAGTCTAGTGAGGGAGGCACGTAAAAAGTTTATTATTTCATGATAATCACATAAGATAGGTGCAAGAGAGATGATTGAAGCCATGGGACTTACCGAGTGGCTAAAATGTTCTGTAAACAACAGCAGCATTTGGAGGGAATGGGGGGCAGTGTGTGCATCAGTTTTCAATTCACTTGAATTGGGAGAAGATAATACAGATGGTGAATAATAATGTGTTGTTTTTCCAAGTAAATGTTATAATGTTACCAAGATTTACTTCTTAAAGATATCTGACTAATAGAGGATCTATCATTATATATTAGCAGGGTAATCATTTATCATAAATTGTAAATGCTATATGATTCAATTTGAATAGGAAATCATTGGAGAGCTTTGTATTTGATATCATCAGAAAGGCATTTTGAGTCTTTCATTCATGTTCTCATCTGCTCCTCCTTACAGCCAAGGAAGTATATGTGAAAGATTGACAATAAAGCTGAGTTCAAGGCTGTGGAATAGAATGTTGTTCTTTTATGTGCTTCAACCTATAACTCTAACTTCATTAATTTCTTTTCTTTTTAACTTCACTAACATCTTGATCTGAACTACCAAATCCAAAATCTCCTCTGGAAAAGTGAGATAATTCCTAATCTCTAATGACAAAGAATCCAAAAAGGTGTTCATTTTTAGCTTATATGAACTGAGTCAAACATTAAGAAGCCATAGATATGCCCAGGTCTTAATTCCAGTCGAACATACAGGTTACTATGTATCGGACCATAACCTCTAACAAAATACTATACTAATAAAATATTCTAATTTGGGGTGTGCAGTTATGATATTTTTCTAAGATACTAAATAATTTATAAAGTGATACCCTGATCTATAAATGATCATATTTAAAAATTTTTTTTCTTTATTAAAGAAGGTATAGTTTAGACAACAATCATGCAAAAAATGCAAGATTCCCACACACCATCCCCCACCACCACCTTGCATTGGTGTGGAATTTTTGTTACAATTGATGATAGCCAATTAATAATTGTACTATTAATAAAGTCCATGGCTTAACATAGAGTTCACTGTTTATATAGTATAGTTCCATGGATTTTTAAAATTTTTATTGCTACCATATATATAATCTAACATTTCCCCTTTTAAACATATTCAGATATGTAATTCAGTACTGTTAATTGTGTTCAAAGTGTGGGGCTATTATCACCATCATCTAATACCAAAACATTTCCACCATTCCAAACACAAACCCTGTACATTTTAAGCCTTAACTTCCCATTTCCTATACCCACCTGTGCTGGTTTGAAAGGATGTATGTACCCTAGAAAAGCCATGTTTTAATCCCAATCCCATTTTGTAAAGACAGCTGTTTCTTCTAATCCCTATCAGTACTATATGTTTGAAACTGTAATTAGATCATCCCCCTGGAGATGTAACTCAATCAAGAGTGGTTGCTGAACTGGATTAGGTAGAGATATGTCTCTACCCATTCGGGTGGGTCTTGATTAGTTTAATGGAATCCTATAAAAGAGGAAACATTTTGGAAATTTGGAGATTCTGAGAGAACAGAGAAGAACGATGTAGCCATGAGAAGCAGAGAGTCCACCAGCCAGCAACCTTTGGAGATGAAGAAAGAAAACGCCTCCTGTGGAGCTTCATGAAATGGGAAGCCAGGAGAGAAAGCTAGCAGATGACGCCGTGTTCACCATGTGCCCTTCCAGCCGAGAGAGAAAACTTGACTGTGTTCGCCATGTGCCTTCTCACTTGAGAGAGAAACCCTGAACTTCATCAGCCTTCTTGAACCAAGGTATCTTTCCCTGGATGCCTTTGATTGGACATTTCTGTAGACTTGCTTTAACTGGGACATTTTCTCAGCCTTAGAACTATAAACTAGCAACTTATTAAATTTCCCTTTTTAAAAGCCATTCTGTTTCTGGTATATTGCATTCTGGCAGCTAGCAAACTAGAACACCACCCCATGTCCCCAGACCAGATGATATTTGTCCTTTCGTGTCTGGCTTATTATACTCAACACGATGTCTTCAAGGTTCATCCTTGTTGTCACAGTGATCACACTTTTAATCTTAAATTGACATTAATTTTTCCCATTCAAACTTACTGATTTTTTTCAAAAGAAAGTTGTCTGTCTTGAATCTGAGAAATCTCTAGAATCATTTATTTTATGTAAAGTCAAGAATTTTCCTGGGTTTATCTCAACTTTCAAATCATCAAATATTGACAGTCAGCAGACTGTTTATAAAGCAATTTCAGTGTTGTGATTGTCAGAGTAACGAGATTACTCAGAGCAAATTGTAGAGTAAGGAAGAAGTTAGGGTGGTTAGAATTCTGAATAGGAAAATCAATGAATTATTCTTTCCACTCAGGCAGAGTAGTTTCTACTTTGAAGAAAGCCCCACAGGAGCCATTAGGTCAATATTCTTGGCAAGATCTGTAATTGCCAAGCAATAGTAAATCATCCAGTGACACCTAGGTGCTGGAGTTAATGTCACTGCTTTCAATGCCATAGTGAATTCTTGGTACTTCGCAGGGAAGTGCCTAAATGTAGTGTCATTCTCTTTTCTAAAATAAATGCCTTTGAGGGAAAAAAAAGTGAACCAAAGAGCAGTGTGTTTCTAATAAGCTTATTTCTAGAAAAGACAGTGTGCTAGCACTGTTAGTAATGACAGTTTCATTTATGGGAACAGAGTTGCTTTACGTTTCTCAGAAAATTTTTTTAATGGACTGCTATAAGATAAAAATCATTCCCCAGTGTTAGTTCTCCTTTTATGATCACTCGTTAATCTGAAAATGTATAATACAATAAGGTGAGGGAAGATATCATTGAAACCCCTTATCTTTCTAGTTTTAAAAAACTCATTTTAAACACGCAACACACAATTCAGCCAGATGAATGAAGAGACAAGGTAATGCACAAGTCAACTAGTTAAATAAAATGAATATCTTAAGATTGTTAAACTTGTATTATATTTTATTTTGAAAACATTTGAAACATTTAGATTTTTGTTTCACCTAACTGTCCCTTAGGATTTCACTTAAAGAAAAAGAAAAGGACGCATGGCTTGTGGGAATTAAAAGAGGGGGGTCTATACAACATACTTTTTGGTTTACTTACCCATCCCTGCATTATTTTTTTGTGTAAAAAGGGATAGAGAAAATATAAAGAAGTGGTGAGGGAGAAGGACAAGTTAACTAACATTTGTCAAATCACAACTCTGTACCAGGCACCAGGCTCAATATTTTACATGAATATCTCAAAAGCAAAGCAAAAATATTAACTGGCTGTATTTTAAACTTCATATGTTCTCTAAGCATAGAGAGGAAAGGAAACATATATTCTCTCCTTTTTTTTTTTTTAATCTAGAAAGAATCACTTTCCTTAAGTCTAAAATGCCTTACTCCTAATACTAACATGAGAGAGACAGAAAGGTTGTTACAGAGGCAAAAGAATTGTCACTTAAATTTCCAGGAGAAAATGTCTGGGGACACTCACGGCTCTCTTCATGCCCAATATTGACAGAAGCATAGCTGCTGCACATAACCACACCTAAATACCACGTTCCCTCTGGACACTACACTTTAAAAGAGATGTACAAAACCCGTAGAGGCACATTCACTGGGAGAGTGACTAGGAAAGGGAAGAAACTTGAAATGATGTCCTACATGGAATATTTGTACAAAGAGGAAACATTCAGCCTAGCCAGAGAAGACTTCAAATACATATCAGAGTGTTAGGTGGAAGAAGAATCATATGTTTTCTATATAATCCATCCTTATAGGAAGGTCAATTTCAATGCAATATAATAATAATATTCTAACCAAACTGTCCTAAGAGATGAAATGGATTGTCTCAAAAGGTGACAAGTTCCTGGCCACATGGAAATGTTCAAACTTTGACTGGGCTCTTGGCAGAAATACTGTGAAAGGGATCCAAACATTAAATGGAAAATTGGATTAGAAAGTATTACTTTAAAGTGAAATTGTGCATACTAGATGGAGGTGGCTGAAGGATGCACTGACTGAGAAGTAGATTGGTGAATGATGGTGTATATATATGATCAAATATTGTGCTGCTACAAAAAAGGAACAAACTTGTGAGGCATGCAACATTGTGAATGAAACTATGGGACATTTGGTCAAGCAAAATAAGCCAGAAACAGAGGAGAAAATATTGTATGGTCTCATTTAGAAAATACTTATAATAAAACTGGGGCCTAGATTATAAGCTTTTATAGCAAATCACATTTAGTCCAGAGCAGTAACTGTTATTTCTGGATTTTGAGAGGCTGTTCTATATATGTATAATCTGGTATTTAGAGAGAAGAATAAACCTAATCAGGTCAGGATTAAGGTAATTCAAAATATAGGAGTAAGGAAGACATGGTCTCTCTTTTAGAACTTCACCTACTCCATGAGACCAAAGAAGAAAGGTTTATTTTGTCTAGAACCTAAATTTTCTGTAGCACATAATCTAACTCAGCCTGACTGGGTAGATCATTTAAACAATCCAAACACAGAGAGCCTGAGAAGAAGAATGAGGGCCTTTAATCTTGTATAGCTTAAGGTAATGCCTGGATACATCCCAGAGTATATTAAGCAAATAATCAAAAACTATTGGCAAAATCCCTTGAGGGATGGGAGAAAAAGTATGGAATTACTATGCTACTGGGGAAACCCCTGATACTGTGTTAAGCATTAGGGACACCCAAATCAATAGGCCAAGCCCTTGATCTTGAGGCTTGCTTTTGTGAAGCTTATTGATTGTTAGCAGAGAAGCTTAGCCTACCTATAGGTATTCCAAAGAGTTACTTCTGGAGGACCTCTTTTATTGCTCAGATGTGACCTCTCTCTCTAAGCCCAACTCTGAAAGTAAAATCATTGCCCTCCCCACAACATGAAACATGACATCTGGGGTGAAAGTCTCCCTGGCAACGTGGAAGATGACTCCCAGGGATGAGCCTGGCTCTGGCACCTTAGGATCAACAATGCCATCCTGACAAAAAAGAGGAAAAGGATAATAACAAATAAAGTAACAGTGGCTGAGAGAATTCAAATAGAGTTGACAGGCTACTCTGGAGGTCACTCTTACACAAATTTCAGTTATACATTGCTACCATCATAACTTGCCAAACCCCAACCCAAACTATTCCTGCCAATCTTAAAGAACACCTAGGGTATTATATAAGATTCTACAAAGGCTCCACGCACTAGAGTAACTTTCCAGAAACCAACAACCTCTAGATGGGTCCCTAAACCAGATAAGTCCTGAAACCTAGAGGGGCCAGCCTCTCCAGAACATCAAATAGTTCCATCACTCTATCCCATATTATCAACAGCTCCTTCCAAAGTGAAAAAGTTATAATGAGCATAGGCCAAACACCCCTAAAAAGTGGGAGAAAGATCAAAGGTAATGATGGAGTTACACAGAGAAGGTAGGATTTAACAAATGAGTATGATTGCTGAATCACTATATTGATATTTCTTTTAGTCTCCAGTATCTTGGAACAGCTAGTAGTAAAAACCTAAAATTGTGCAATTGTAATCCATTCCATACTCTGAAATATGTTCTACAACTAATTGTTGCAGAGTGCTTTGAAATGTATTGCTTTTTTATATATATTTTTTTTCACAAAAAAAAAAAGGTTGTGATATTAAATGCACAGCTATATGATGATATTGTGAACCAATGATTGTACACTTTGGATAATTACATGGTATGTGAAAAATATAATATTTAACAATAAAAAATGAATAAATAAAAAGTGGGAATGTACAAAAATGAAAGGGATCAGACTGGTAATTGAACCAGGCCTTCATCCTCTGGACTTATATAGTAAATCTGAACAAATTTTTCTCACATGAACCATGCAGTAAGAAACCATACTTACAGTGTCTTGCCTCTTCTAATTCAAATGTAGAATATATGTTTTAGTCATTGATTTCTCTCATAAACTGGGAGATATACCAGCAACTTAACCTGATATCATCAACATTGGGATCAGGCATCATTAAATTTATCCTCTATAAATATCAATTATGTAATCGGATATTTTGATTCAATATATACCATATTTATTGTGTATCTACTACATGTCAATCACAGTGCTAAGGGCCATGGAATATGATGGTGAGAAAGAATGAACATGATCTCAACCCTCAAAAAGCTGAGTATAACTGCTGTCTTCCCATAGATTGCATGAAGTCTGTTTGCATACATATGTTTCCATTAATTTGCTTTCCTGTTTAAAAATGCAAGCCAATAAAAAAGAAAAAGAAAAGCACTTCCTCTCATTAAACATTCAGCAGAAAATAATTATCAACTCAGAAATACTCCATTTATATAATTTAATTGAAAAACCACATTTCTACCAAAAACACAGTACTGCTCACACTTATGGTTTTAGTACAGATATATACATAAGATATAAGAATGATCTTTGCTATGATGACTTTGCATAGACAAATTAATTTGCATAAAATCTGATCCATTAAGAGAATGCAATGATTTGGATAATCAAAAATAATGTATGATTATTAATTAGCTGACTTTTTGCCATCAGCAATGTGTGAGCATTCCAATTTCTCCATATCCTTTCCAATATTTCTTACTGTCTGTCTTTTCAATTAAGTGGTTATCTTGTAGGTTTGATTTGCATTTCCTTGATGGCTAATGATACTGAGCATCTTCTCACCTTTATTGGCCTTTTGCATATCTTCTTTGGAGAAATGTCCTGTCTGACTTTTGAATATTCCACTAAACTTCGATGAAGGTGAAAAAAAACCTGCTTATAATTATTTGAACCTAGAACCTAACTCCAGTTCACACATTATTGCAAAGTATTTTTACATGATTTTTATATACAGTGAATTCCAGGAATGTAACTATCATATTAATTGAGGTTGATTGGACCTTGTTTTATTTGGAACCTTAGCAAGATTTGTTCATTATTTTAGAACATCACATCTCTAACAACAGTGCACTCCTGGTGTTTGAATTGCCAGCACAATAAACCTTTGTATATCAGTCTGCGTTTGTTACTGTCATACACATATACATATCAGAGAGAATTTAAGATTCCTTTTAACAGACCTAGGAACACAGAGATCTCATCAAATGCTAACAATAAAGGTTGTTTTTAAAATATTTCACGTCATTTTCAGTTTATAGTTTTTTAAGTTTTGTAATACTGTAAGTTATCTATGCTATGAAAATTATGTAATTTTTAAAGGTCTGTTGCTTTTCAATACAACTTTTATTCTGTCTCCAGAAGATGGTCAGCCTCTTAGTAGTGTCTTCTGCTATTGTTTTGTTTTCCAATCTGCCTTCTTCCTCTTTGCCTCTCAAGGGACATGGTATCTATTAATGGTTGAATTGGTGTGTGTCAAAAAATATATGACTCCCCCCAGAAAAAGATCTGTTCAAGTCCTAACCTCCAGTCCCATGAATGTGACCCCATTTGGAAATAGGTCTTAGAAGTTGCTATTAGTTAAGAGGAGGCCAAACTGGATTAGGTCCTTAATACAATATTACTGGTGTCCCTATATGTAGAGGAAATTTGGACAATCAGTAAGAGAGAGGCAGAAAGACGGCCATGTGACAAAGGCAGACATTGAGCCATGCTACCACAATGCCATGGGTTGCTGACTACCCATGAGGAGCCAAGAAAGAGGAATGGAACAGAGTCTCCCCTTCAAGGAATGGAACAGAGTCTCCCCTTCAAAGGAAGCAGAGCCATACAGACACCTTGATTTTGGACTTCCAGAACTGAGACCATAAACTTCTGTTGTTTAAGCCAACTAGTCTGTGGTAGTTGTTTTTAGCAGCCCTGGTAAACTAAAATGGTATCCTAGATCTTTTTAAATACCAAACATTGGATACAGTGGGATTTTAAGACAGGAGAGATGTTTTTTGTGATACTTCATCACTACCTGTCTGATGTCATAATACAGGGAATTATTTTAAATTGTACTAAAAATTAAGACCAAGCTCATTTGCACAAAGATCATAATTCCTCATTTTCCCCATTGTATCCATAATCTGTCTTGTATGTTATCCATACTTTAATTATGTTTGTTTCCTTCTTTCTCTCATCAGATACAAATAAGTCTGATGATATTACATATCCTAATTCGAGTTTATATTTTCATTTCCACTTGTACTTCTGCTTTCATTTTTTTTGAAATTTCTTGAACAGAAGAGTTTACTTCTCTTAAATTCAAACTTTTTCATTACAACAAAATGTAAGCATCTAGCCCCTTCATTACATCTTCTAGTCTAGACATGCTCAAGCATTTACACCTTGAAAGACTTATTCTTTTATAACAAATTACTTCCCTTTTATTTCTCTGTTACATTGGGCTTAGGTTATTACTATATTGATTTTATGAAATTCTGTGTGAGATTATTTCTATTAGCTGTAATTTTCATTTCAGGATAATAAAAGAGGCATTGCAAAACATTAGTTATGGAAAGGGGCCCTTAGGACTGAGGCTCGAGAACCACTGTGTCATCCTATCTCCTCTGCCATAGTGCAACAAGCATGGTGGCCTATCAGAAGGAAGGGGTGCTTCCTCTACACTGTGGAAGGCTCTAAGGTCTCAGGTGAATAGACTTGGTTCTTGATATGCTAAGGAACTTAGATAAACAAGACAAAGAAGTCAGGGACCTACCTTCCCATCCCCAGAGCAGGAGCCCTCAAGGCTCACTCAGCTTCAGAGATGGAAGACTATTAGAGCTCCCTAATTAAGGGATAGAAAAAAAAATGTATCATTTTCTTCGGGAAGGAAGGGAGGCAACATAATCATATTTGGGTTCTATAAACTCCAGCTGTTTTGCAGAGAATTGACTGAAGAAAGGTCGTGTATTAATTTAAGGGAAACACAACTGCCTTTCTGGTTTTCTCAGACGTTCCGTGTAAGTGTGGTTGGTATTACTTCTGTTCCCCCATGGTGCCAGGTATCATTAAATTAAACCTTTATCAATAAAAAGTAATCTGGGATCTTAAGGGATTAACAGCATAGTAGTGTAATACACAAAGACATCAAAATAAATTGGAGAGTAGCTTAATGATTTTAGGACTCTACCTCCTTTATATTCTAATTATGTATTGATTATCTTCGAGTAACATAGTTGTTCAGTTGTGGTCTGGAGATCTGCAACTTCTAGCCAATAAGGGTAGGTGATAGGAACCTCTTAGAAAGGGAATCTAGTTGCTGCTGCATGAATTGGAAAATCCTGAGGCTTTATTCACCCTGCCTTCTCCCTCTGAATCCTCCCATTTTAATTCAATTTTAATGTATGATTTAGTGAAGTTGAGGTAGATCCAACATCAAGGCAGCTCCTTTAATTATCACATGGTTTTATAGCAATGAGAGTCTTAAGAGCCATGTGAGTTGTTTAATGAGCATTGTGATACTGATCCTACCACTACTGTAGCTATTACACTCTAGACTGGAGAAATATAGAGTCATCAACTGCCTCCAATTATTTGGGGGAAGAGGTGGGTATAAGTTGTATAGGATGGAATACTAAAGTCAAGATGAGCAGGAAGAAGAAATTACTGAGAAAAATCATAGAATTTTTTTCCTGGGAAATATTCAATGAAAGAAAAAATGTATCTGTTTCTATTGGAAATAAACAGAGAGGAGTAGGTGTACTGGGTTTCTCTGTTCCTTTCAGTCAGAGGATTCTGCGTTTCATTAAGAATTGTAACAAAAATAGAAGGATTCAAGGTCCTATGGTCATTTGCTGATTGCTTAATTGAAACTGCTGGTTTACTCCCTGTACCTTAGTAACATATGCTGCTGCTTTTTCTCTTGTTTAAATCAGTCACTTCTTAATAAAATGGAGTATCTTTATGAACTATTTCTTATCTTAGAGTTTCAGCAATTCTTTTGCTTGCCTCTTTACTTAAAGCAGAGATGTTTTAAAATTATGGCCTTGAAAAACTGTGGCTCTGAAAAATAGTTGTTTTGATTAGCACTATAACAACCATGACTTTTAGTTTCAATGTCCAGTTCTGCTTATTTTTCTTCTCAATACTGAGAAAGGAAAATAGCAGAATTCTCAGACAATTATAAATGTCCATAAGTCACCCTGTATGTTTTTCATGAGAGACACTATGATACCAATTCAGATACAACTACTTTTCATATAAGAAGGTGTAAAATTACCAGCCAAACTTCAAAGTGTCAAAATATTGCTACTTTGGGATTTGAGCACTTTAACAGTGCTGACAGACACTTAGCTTCCTGAAGCCATTTTCCTCAAGATTAAAAGTCTTCAAAACAAAGCCCAACTCCAGCAAAATTATGAAGTAAAGGAAAATTGCCTTTTGACTCTTCTAGTCCTCTTCTCTCCTGGCTTTCTCTCCTTGCGCAGACTGCCTCAGGCAATTCACTGGGTCTCATTTTCTTTTCCTGGCCAGGATCATCTGGGATCCTCCAGGCATTCTGCCTGAGCCCACCAACCTGGCTGGTTGGTCCATGCTTCCTGTACCAATCAGGATTTGTTAATATGAACTTACCTATAGAAATCTGTCAGTTCTGTATTCTTTCAGATGCCTACTTCGAACACAATTAGCAAAATGAACAAACTGATTCCATGATAATGTGTTAGTGGAAGATAGAAAAGGAGTTAACCCAGAAGCCCTCCACCCCTTCTAGGGAAAGCTATGCGTTGAAAAAAATTCTGGAAACAGTGACTCATGTCTTTGTTGTATAATTCAGTGTAGTGGCTTTTACTGGGAATTTCAGGCAGGTCCATCTACATAATTTGAGGGTTCTGCACAAAATGAAAATGAAAGGCCTCAGACCCACTGCCCCACTCCCTGGGGGGACAGGCAACCTCTCTCCCCCACAAAGAGATTGCAACCTCTGTGCCAGTGCACACTTAGTACCTGGATCGGTGGTGTGTAAGAGGCCTCCTCTAAGTCACCTGCCAAATGTGCCATGATGTTGCCAGCCTGGGGCCAGGACAGCTGCCTCCTCTCTACCCTGGGGCACCACAAGGCATGCATCTGACCTTACCCTCCCTACACCTGCATGCAGGCCCCCACTGGAGTGAAAGTTAGCAACAGAATGTAGGCCTCTTCTCTCTGCTGAGATGGTCTTGTCATTGGCCTGAGCAGTAGGTGGCAGTGGTCATGGAACAGGAATGGAAAGGTGAAGAACAGGCGACCCAAGTTACCACGGCATAGATAGTGGGTAGTCAAGAACCTGTCTAGAGGAGGTGGAGAGACAGCTGAAGATGGAACTGTGTGTGAGCCAGGTAGATCTTTGTAGCGTTCCATCTGTCACATTGCATCATAAGACACATCAAGACATAGTGCAGAAAATGTAGTTTTTGGAATGAGAAGATTCACTTTGCATCCTGACTTGCTAACTAAATGAGATTATCATTAAATTTTTCAGATCCCTGCTTTTATCATCTGTGGGATGGTATAAGGATTAAGTTAAATAAGATTAGTGTGAGGGACTACTAGTTATCCACCAAAATCTGTTCTCTCCACCTTTTTGTATGGACAGCTAGACTACATTTCCTAGCCTCTTTTATAGTTAGGTGGGACCATGTGACAAGTTCTCTCCAACAATTATAAGCAGAAGTGACATGTCACTTCCACGCCAGGCCCAGACAAACTCCCAGAGCTGCTTCTCTATTCCCTTCTAATTCTACAGGCTGTAGATAATGAGGCCCTAGCAGCAGGAATTCTTAACCTGGGCTACATGGAGCCCAAAGGCATTTTTGGATAGCATTTAAGGAGCTTAAAATTTAGATGAGGAAAAACATTAAATCTTTATTTTAACTAATCCCTATTTGAAATGTGGGATTTCCTTTAATTATTAATGTAGGCAACAAAGCACAGAGTCAGTAACTGACTCTCCAGTAGAAATCACCAATGTTATATTTTCTTAGAGTTGCTGTAGAGATCTCAAAATACAATGTATGCCTATCATTACTTTGATATAACGTATATTAGGCCCACTGACAGATCTTATTATTTAATGGCTTAATAAAAAGCACATAGATTACTAAATCACATTTGTTGTTTTAATATTTAAATAACTTTATTTCAATATAATTTTCATTGTTATTTTATATTTTTTATTTTATACATTTGTAAACACTTTTCCAAGAAGGAAGTTCTTAGCTTGAACAGACTGCTTAAGCAGCCAATGGTACAAAAAAGTTTAGGAACCCTACTAGGATTGCGCTAAGCAGACAGAACTAGACACAAAAGGCTACATGTGATACCATTCATTTATATAGTATTCTAGATAAGGCAAACTTATAGGAATAAAAACAAGTGGAGAAGGGAATGAGATTGACTACAAAGAGGCAGGAGGGCACTTCTTGGAGTAATGGAAATGTTCTGTACCTCGAATGTGTTGGTGGTTACACAACTGTATACATTGTAAAACTCAATGAATAGCGAAACTAAAGAGATAGAATTTTACTATATGTAAATAGTACTCAAATGAACCTGACTTAAAAATATAACAGATAACAAAAGGATAACAGAGTCACAAGATGAAAGGAGCCTGCATAACCACATGGAGAAGCCACCCCCTGGCCTGAACAACTGCCACGACTGTCACAAAAGAAAGCAAGAAACTTCTGTTTTCTTGAGTTCTTGTGCTTCAGACCCTTGTTCCTGTAGCTTAGCCTGCTCTAACATATTTAGAAAAGATGTTTTGTGAACCGTAAAACATAATACAAATGTTGGAATGAGGATACTCATGTTCAAAAACAGCAAGTCCTGATGCTGTTACTTAGGAGGGTCACCTAATTTAGACAACCACTTAACTTCTCTAAACTTCAATTTCCTCATGCACAGAATGGATACTATTGATATTACTTCCCCTTGCAATATATTGTGAAGATGAGAGACCATACAGAGACTAGTGCACCCAGTAAATAAAGAGCTGCTGTTTAAGTAGACACCTGCCCAGATGGTGTTTGGGCATTCCCCAGTGTAACTGCAATCCCAGATCTATTAAATCTAGTATTAAATTTTCCTTAGCAAAGCTATGTCTCAAGATGAGTTCCTCTTTTTAATCAAGTGATTTTCATATCTCAGAGTTAGATGGGATGTCCAAGATTTCTGCTTAGGAGAAAAACTAAAGTAATTGGATAGCATTAGGTGCTGAGTGACAGAATTAACAGCTACAACCCAGAGGTTGAAAAAAAAGGGCCAAGAGAGTCTCCACTTTCTGAGTCAAAGCCACAAACTGTTGTGAGCAAGCCACCATCACACAGGGCTTGAGGAGGGCTGCCATTCTGGCAGAACTAAAGAGGGAAGGATTGAACTAAGAGGAGGTCACAATTTGGGAAGCCACCATTTTATTGAAATGATGCTATTCTCTTCCGTTACTTCCTAAAAGACAAAGAAAGTCAATCAGGAAGATTGATGGTTTCCAAACTATGCTTCCCCTCTCCTCATCCCACCACCACCACCACCAAAAAAGAAAAAAAAAACAAAAGACAAAACTAAACCACCAAGTGCCTAATGCTGCGTCAAAGAATGACGACAGACCTGAAAGAAGCCTTAACTGGGAGATGGGGTGAGGCAGCTTACATTTCCACTGTCTGGAGCAACGAGGATTCTTAAGCATCCATGGGTCAAGATGACACAGCCGAAGGAGTCTGGGCCTCGGCCATCCTGCTGCCACTGCACTGAATGATCACCCAACAGCTGATGGCAGCAAAAGGCTGGTGAAGTGGACTATCTATGGATTGGGCTCTGGCCATGAGAGGGGCTGAGTTCAAGCCAGGTCTCCTTTGCCAGGGACTGTGCAAACAGGAGGTCCCTATTAGCACCCTTTGAAGAATGAACAAATACACCTCAGAGTGAGCTGGCATTTGCTTGCTACCACAAACTACGAGTGTGCAAGTGCGAATCAGTGTTTAAGAATCAGTTACTCAGTCACAACTTAGATAAACGCAAATGTTTCACACCACAGCTCCTAATGTAAGGAGACTCAGACTCTGCTTTTCCCACTTCCTTCCCACCCCAGCAGCAGAGCATAAATAGTAAGAAGGAAAGGGTGAAGGGAGGTTTCTCAGAGAGTATCTACTGTGTGCTCTCTCCTCGTTCTGATTAGTCAAGCCAGACTAATTAGAAACCATTGTTCCACCGTGTACCATCACCACCACCAACAACAACAACACAACTACCAAGCAGCTAGAGCAAAAGTTCTCACTTGCACAGGGGGACAGAGGAAGGGTGTTACTTGGGAGAGCTTTGGGCCAAGTATGGGTTTAATATTTGAAAATGAATTAAAATACAGTTGTGGAGCCGTTATAATAACTAAAGTCTTCCTAAAGTTATGGAATTTCAATGTGATGTCTTTAAGGAGCCCATTACCCAAAGGCAGAACATAACTTATGCAAATGAAACCATTTCATGTTTGTACCTACAATGACTTCAGACTCTTTAATAGAATAAATAATTAATTGACATTTATTAAACACCAAATACATCCTAAGCACTAAGTTTGACACTTGAAATGCATGATCTCATTCATACCTAGAATGCCTTGCTGATATAGCTCCAAAGCCCCTAAGCCAAGGTATTCCTCCTAACTCTAATGGCAAAATTATAGGTTATCCCATAGACTATGTCTAAACACCTCTTAGTAAGTACACTTACTGATCTGGCAATCATTAGCTTGATGTATTAAGAGCATGAGGTAGGAACAAAAGGCCCAGTGGTCTCAGAACTTTACTAGGCAACTGCCTACCACAGTATTAATTGTTGCTTAATAAATGCCCATATAGCAGAAAACATGTAACATGGAAATTGTTTCTTGCCACAAATGTCTTACTTTGTCAATTGTCAGTATTCATTTTCAGAATATCAGTTCTGACACATTTATCAGCACCAAAAGAAAACTCACAGACAATATGAACAAGGTCAAAAGGCCCAGGTCTTATGGAACCATGCCAGTAATTCTTAGAGAACAAGACACTTAAAAATTATGCTCTAATGTCAAATGGGGGTTTGAAGTCTATCTTGTTTTATTTTATTGATGCTCCTGCTTCCCACTACTGTTGTTGGTAGTGGTGGTAGATTTCTCTGTTAAATAGTCAAAAGTTCACTGGGAAATGACTTGCCAGAAGAGAAAACTTAAAATTAAGCCTAAAATTTGACTATCTAAAAAGCAATACAAACGAAACAATACTTCTTCATTAAATCCAGTAGGGAAAAAAAGGTCAAAATAGCATGTATATATGAAACCAGAAAGAAAGACAGAAGATAAAGACTGAAATGGTATAATTTAGGAATGCCTGGAGTGGACTATGATGGTGATTAAATGTACAAATAAAAAAACGTTTTTGCATGAGGGAGAACAAATGAATGTCAACATTGCTGAGTGCTGAAAATGATGGTATATAGGAAAAAGTACAATCAATGTAAGCTAGAGTCTATAGTAAACAGTAACATTGTAATATGTTTCCACTGAATGTAACAAAGGCATTATGCCAAAACTAAATGTCAACAGGCAGGGAGGCATGGAGGAGTGGTATGAATTTTTGGTGGAAAAAAAGAAAATGTCTTCATATAGATTCTGGTGGTGAAGGCATGTCTATACACTTAGGTTGGATTATATGATGTGTGAATAAAACTGTTTAAAAATGAACAGAGAGAAACAAGTGCTAGAGAAAATGTGGAGAAAGGGATGTACCTATCACTATTGGTAGGTGTTCCAGTTTATAGCTGCCAGAATGCAATATACCAGAAACAGAATGGCTTTTAAAAGGGGGAATTTAATGAGTTGCAAGTTTACAATTCTAAGGCCAAGAAAATGCCCCAATTAAAAGAAGTCTATAGAAATGTCCAATCAAAGGCATCCAGGCAAAGACATCTTGGTTCAAGAAGGCCAATGAAGTTCAGGGCTTCTTTCTCAAGTGGAAGGCACATGGTAAACACAGTAACAGTTTCTCTCTCGTCTGGAAAGGCACATGGTGAACACGGTCAGGGTTCCTCTCTCATCTGGAAGGGCACATGGCCAACATGGCATCATCTGCTAGCTTCTTCTCCTGGCTTCCTGTTTCATGACGCTCCCTGGGAGGCATTTTCCTTCTTCATCTCCAAAGGTCGCTGGATGGTAGACATTTGTGGCTATGTCATTCTGCTCTGCTCTCTCTGAATCTCTCATTCTCCAAAATGTTTCCTCTTTTATAGGACTCCAGAAACTTATCAAGACCCATCCAAATGAGTGGAGACATGTTGTCGCCTAATCCATCTTAACAACCACTCTCAATTACATCACATCTCCAGGGAGATGATCTAACTACAGTTTCAAACATACAATGCTGAATAGGGATTAGAAGAAACAGCTGCCTTTACAAAATGGGATTAGGATTAAAACATGGCTTTTCTAGGGGCCATATATCATTTCAAACCAGCACAGTAGGGAAACTGAGAGGTACAGCCCCTTGGAGGCAGTGTGGTGTTTCGGCAGGAGGCGAGGGGAAGAATTACCATATGATCATGAAACCCTCTTGCTCAGTATATACCTGGAGGAACTGAGTGTAGGAACATGAATGGACAATTGCACACTGGTGTTTATGGCAGCAATGTTCTGGAATCACAATGGATGGAGGTGGCCTAATGGTACAAGGACTGGGAAATGGAAGGGGGAACTATGGTGTATACATACAATGGACTACTGAGCAGCTGCAAGAAGGAATGAAGTTGTGAGGCATGCGACTAGGTGTATGAACCTTTAGAACTGTATGTTGAATGAAATGTCTGGAACAAAAAGACAAATATTATCATGCCTCAATCATAAGGACTAACTATAATATAAAAACTTCAGTGAACTACAGTAAGAACATGGGTTATCAATTTGGGGACTATTGTAAAGGGTCCTAGGTTGTAAGCTCTTACAGCAGTCACATGTACTCAGGAGTTGTAACTGTTATTTCTAAATAACCGAGCTGTTTGCATATAACCGGGTTATTTCCAGAAATTTCGGGTATTTATGTGACTGAAATTCAGAGTCAGAGCTCTAAAGCTAGAAAGTTAGCAATATTCCATACAGGAACTGTTTAAAAAGTTGAAAAAGTGATCAGACTTCGAGTAGAGATATGAATGAAACTGATCTGGAGAGTAGTAAGATAAATCAGAATACAGGGTAAAGGGTATCATTCACATTTTAAAACTTCAACTTCTGTGTGACACCAAAGGGAGTGTGCTGGTTTGAAACTATTATTTACCCCCAGAAAAGCCATGTTTTAATCCTAATCCAAAATTGTGGGAGGCAGCTGTTTCTTTTAATCCTGATTCAGTACTGTACAGCAGACACTCTCGATTAGATTATCTCCATGGCGATATGGCATGCCCAGTTGTGGGTGTGTCCTTTTGATTAGATGGAGATGTGACTCCACCCATTCAAGGTGGGTCCTATTAGTTTACTGGAGTCCTTTAAAAAAGGAAATATTTTGGAAAAAGCTTGAGAGCTATGAGAACCACAGAGCCCACGTAGCCAGAGACCTTTGGAGATGAAGAAGGAACATGACTCTGGGGGAGCTTCACAAAACAAGAAGCCTGGAGAGAAAGCTAGCAGACATCACCATGTATGCCATGTGTCTTTCCAGTTGAGAGAGAAACGCTAGACTTCATCAGCTTTTCTTGAGTGATGGTAACCTCTTGTTGGTGCCTTAATTTGGACATTTTTAAAGACTTGCTTTAGTTGGGACATTTTCACAGACTTAGAACTATAAACTTGCAACTTATTAAATTCCCCTTTTAAAAAAGATTCTATTTCTGGTATTTTGCATTCCTGCATCTCTCCAACTAGAACAGTGAGAGATGTTAATTTGGTGCAAGATTTATATTTTAGGTAGTGTGTTACCTAATTTAACTTGTATGGTCATTTAGTTTTTTAACACCATAAGTACATGGAATCTTGAATAGGGCATGAGATTTTGTTGGTTTGTCCAGATTAATGTGATGTTCTTATATTTATTTGTGCAGTGAATAAAGAAGTATTTGCAAAGACCCCTTGGGGGACTGGGGAGGAAGGAAGAAATATTAAACTTCCCCATCTGGGGAATTCCTGATATTCTTCCAAGCAGTGGGGACAACCAAATCAATAGGCTGAGACTTCAATCTTGGGATATACCCCTATGAAACCTATTCCTGCAAAGGATAGGCTGAGCCTACTTAAAATTAGGCCTAAGAGTCACCCCCAGAGAACCTCTTTTGTTGCTCAGATGTGGCCTTTCTCTCTGAGCCAACATGACAAGCAAACTCACTGCCCTCCCCTTGTCTACGTGGGACATGACTGCCAGGGATGTAAACTTTCCTGGCAACATGAGACAGATATCCTAGAATGAGCTGGGACTCAGCATCAAGGGATTGAGAAAACCTTCTCAACCAAAAGGGGGAGGAGAGAAATGAGACAAAATAAAGTGTCAATGGCTAAAAGATTCCAAACAGAGTTGAGAGGTTATCCTGGAGGCTATTCTTATGCATTATATAGATATCACCTTTTTAGTTAAGGTATATTGGAGAGGCTGAAGGGAAGTGCCTAAAAATGTAGAGCTGTGTTCCAGCAGCCATGTTTCTTGAAGATGATTGTATAATGACATAGCTTTTGCAATGTGACTTTCTGATTATGAAAACCTTGTGTCTGATGCTCCTTTTACTACAACATGGACAGATGAGTAAAACATATGTTTTAAAAACAAATAAATAATAGGGAACAATGTTAAAATAAATTTAGTAGATTGAAATGCTAGTGATCAACGAAAGGGAGTGGTAAGGAGTATAGAAAAAATAGGGGAAACAAAGGCTAAACCATATTGGGTAGATGAAAATATTAGCAGTAAATAAGAGGGAGGGATAAGGGGTATGGTATGTATTAGTTTTTTTTTTCTTTTTATTTCTTTTTCTGAATTGATGCAAATGTTCTAAGAAATTATCATGGTGATGAATATACAACTATGTGATGATATTGTGAGTTATTGATTATATACTAAGAATGGAATGATCATATAGTAAAATATATATATAGTTGGATAAAAATAAATAAGTAATAGAAGGGATAAGGGGTAGATGGAAATACTAGCGGTCAATGGAGGGAGGTGTAAAGGGAATGGTATGTATGAGTTTTTTTTGTTTTTTTTCTGGGGTGATACAAATATCCTAAAAAATGATCATAATGATAAATACACAACTATGTGATGGCGTTGATGTACACCATGTATGGACTGCATGTGTGTGAAGATTTGTCAATAAAAACATTTTTTTTAAATAGCATGTTTAGCCATCAATTGTTTTCACCATATCCTT